>KV424748.1:0-47852 GCA_001632445.1 Peniophora sp. CONT | reverse complement strand
GTACCGTATGGATGCTCGAATTCATGGCATCGGCAAGCTCTTGCTGAATGCGTTCGTCTGCACCGGCGTCTAGTACCAAATGAGCAAGAAGAACTGGCGGGGGAGAGTAATTGTACACACCGGTCACGGCGGGAGGCTGAGTGAGGCTGAGGTCTGAGATGGGGATTAAGGCGCTCTATAGCGGCCAGTGAGTAGCGCGCTCCGACGATAGAGATCTGCGACGTACCATGATAACTGGAGGTGGAGGTTTGGGTTCAAGTTCAGCGCAGAAGCAGCAGAGCTTTTGAAGTGCCCGGATAGACAAAGGGCAAAGACCAGCATGTCAGGCCACCGGGCGCGTGCGGAAAAGAACAGTCTAGACGGAGTAAGAGTCGCTCATCACGTAGTCCAGGATTAGCATGCGCCCGTGCTTGCGATGAGTACTCCCTGATACAGGCGGCGGAAGTGAACAGTACATGGTGGTAGGACGCAATGCCTGAAAATCGACGCCGCAACGATCGACGACAACGTTCGGCTGCGCAGTTCGCTATCACGTGTGAACTTACACAATCTCCGACCGACGCCAGAAAATCGCTGGCGATCAACTGCTATTGCTGTTCCAATACTTTTTGGTGAACCTTACAAGGACGTGAAGCTGAACAGGACGATACTCATTCGTAGCTATGTGTGCCGGCGGCAAAGGACGTACACAATCAGAGATCTGCTAGATACATGCAAAGAGAGCCTACAGCCTGAACAGTGAGGACAGACTTGCAATAGGCGAAGGCAACGACGAGGAAGGATATCGTTAAGAACGCCATGAGGCCTACGCCCCTAACGCGCCGGTTGATCGTACGGAAAGGTTGAACACGAAGCTCTTCCACAACCCACATAGTGTGCGAGACAAGCGGAGTGAAGGCGAATTCTACATAATCGGCGAGCGAGGGCGAGCTCGAGCTCGAGGGAGCTAAGAGTCGCTCGGTTGAGGCCCGTTCCTCGGCCACGAGGGTGTGCACTTCTTGCTCCAGATGCGCAATGCACGCGCTGAGCTGCTGGATGGTAGGACGAACGCCAGGCTGGAGCATACGTTAGTCGGACCTCATACCACACGAGCAGATCTGGCTTCGGACGTACCGTGAAGAAACTTGCTAAGTCAGCGAACGCTTGCTGAGCGTTTTCGTGATTGGCAAGCTCTGGTGGCAAGGGTACTAACACTGAGAGATAAAGTTACTTTTTGCCACAGAGAAGACGCATAAATGTACGCACGATTCCCGAGTTGGATGGCATTATTGAGGATAATCATCGAGACTGCGGGGACGGAGTCGCTCTAGAACTATCAGTAAGCGATGGACATCTAGTAAAGTAGAGCAGGAAGCCAGACCATGGTGACGGTGGCAGTGGGTGGGCGTCGGGAGTTAAGCCTCGGCGCAGGTTGTGTTGAGCTTTTCAGAAGTCGTTCAAACAAAGGAACAGCAGCCTTGCGGCAAGCGCCGAGTTCCCAGTTTGACGGGTGGGGCGACGCTTACGCGCAACATTAAGCTGCGGAAACCCAGTTTCCAGTACTCGATGTGAGACAGCGACTCCCGTAGTACTATAGGTGCGGAGGTAGAAAGCAGGGAGATAGAGAGCCGACGAACATGGTGGACAGTCTCCAGAACTTGATATCAACAACCGCGATCGCTCTGACGTTTCGGTTCGGAACTTGCCGCCACGCGATCACGTGAGGGACGCGCCGGCCAACAGGCGTCGACCATCGCGAGCCGTGTGCTACCACGCACGGGTATATGTCCATAAGACAGACACGGAACTCTAAAGGAGTATGCTCTGTGAGTACTACTGGATGTCGGTTGTTGCAATTTCCAAGCGACAGAGGGTCAACCCTCAATCGCACTTCAACTTCTTTTTGCCCAAGCGAGGCCCCCTCTTCGACGCATTCTGCACTACTTCCAAGTAGTCCAAGTCAAATGACACTATAGGAGATAGCAACTTTGACGCAGTATGCACCGCCAATAGACACCGCACCGAGTTCTGACTCTGATTTCTCGGGCTGCGCAGCACAGCCCACGCCAGTACTGGTGTCATACCGCCATTGCTTGCCAACGTCACGACGCAAGGTCATGAATGCAGAGCTGCCTCTCAGATATCATGGGTGCAAGCACAAGAGGGTGAACGACGGCAGACAATATGGGGACTGCGGAGCTTGACGCGTGACGCGTCCTCGTTCGGCCTCGCTAGATGGCGAAGCCGAGGAGTATAAAGAGAACCCAAATACAGCTCAGCGGGCTCAAGCATGCTGTAGGTGATAGAATATATCATGAAGCTATGTTGTATGTGTACAGGAGTGTAGAGTTGAGCGTATGAGATGATCACAGAAAGACGTGTCGGCCATACAGGTACATCCACATACAGGTTACAGGAATAGCTAGGAATAGGTTCATGTAGACGAGCGTGATGCTGCTGACCATCAAGAACACCAGCGAGCATGCGGACATAACCTCCTGAGTGCGCCTATTACCCGCGCGGACAGCCTCGAGAGTCTGCTCGCACAACGCCCTAACATCCTTGCGGACATAGTAAGCTTCTTGGATGATAATCTGAGCGGGGATGGGGTCGTCCGGTTTCTCAAGAGATAGCATCCTCTCCACTTCGAGTTCTTCAAGGTAATCGTTGGTAGCTAAGGCTAGCTCCGAGAGTTCATCGAGGCGTGTCATGAGAGCCAAGACCTGCGCGCTAGATGTAGCAGGGCTGGACTAGAGATTGCGATCCGTCAGTCTTGACGCATGCCACCCGAACTGAATCAAACGTACTGGAGATAGTACGGTTGCCGTGGTAAGATCGTGCGGAACGTTTTCGCCTCCACCTATGTCTTCCGGAGATTCTGGGATGCTAGTAAGTATAGCATGTGGTAAGATACTCGATGTTGTGCGCACCAGCTCCGACGTAGGCCGGAATGAGGCTCAAGTTCGAAACAGTCGTCGTGCTGCTCTGAAGCTGACCGTGAATACTAAGACTTGGTAGCGCAGGCTGGTAACAAACCATGTCGGTGCGGGATAGACGTTGGAGGTAAAGATCGGTGAGCGTGCAGCGGGGCTTTTGAAGCTTGCGTTAGACAAAGGACGAGTTGCCTCGCTGCAGGAAACGTGACCCGCGGGGGCGGAACGAGGCCTTCATATTCCGGCAGACCTTGCGATACTCAAGTGCTTAACGCTCAGAAAGTGTAGAGGCAGTATGTGTATAGGCAGTAGTATCTCAGTGGACGAGAGGATTCTCTTTGACTGGGACGATGAAAAGGGCAAAACGTTGGTGGTGGGTTCGTGTTCGAGTCGACGTCGCGATCAATCGGTGGCCGGCGACCGGCGTAACCCTAACCCTATGAGCGTTCGGCTCGGCTTTCTACGCTGCGGCGGCTGTCGCTGACGAACCTTGAGGCCTGCCTTGATCTTGAAACTCATCACTATGAGTACTTCCACCCATGATGATGCGAAGAAGGTAATGTGCGGTCTTCAACCAGTTTGCGACAGGCTTACGCATAGGCAGGGGACCGTCACAACCGACTCCCAAGTTTCGCTCAACAAGGTGAATTCCGTCGAGATCGCGTACTTGAGGATGCTCGTTGAATACAGGCGCGCACAGGCCATGGGCAGGAAGATTGGTAAGAAAAGGAAGGGTCAATCTCCGCAGCGCCAGTACAGTAACGAGGCAAGTGAGGTCCTTCGTCAAATGATATAGAGATGACCAGATCCAAAGGAGATGTTGGAGCGCATCGCCCAGTTCAACGAGTTGAGCGCTCCTACATTGTATGGCGATGTGGATTCGGAACCTTCTCATATGGCGCAAAAGCGTAAACGCAGTGAGCATTATCACCGTATATACGGTGCAGGTAGAGGCTATCCCGGTACTGATCCTCTCATGCAGGGTCAGAGGCGTACAACCGGAATAAGCCCTCGTCAACCTCGTCTGGAAGTCTCGGGACCGATATGAAGCCTGTGCAAGTGATGCTCGGCAACGACAAGCGCCACCCTCATGACAACGGCCCAGTTGTTCAAGCGGGTGGCGATTGTTCGTCATCCGGAGCTGTCGACAATGCGACCGCGGATGGTTCTTTTTGATCAGGTGCGCTGTATTTGGCTACATACACCGGCCTACCTGCTCATATCGTACACCTACTGCAGTGGCCCAGCCTCATCGCTCGTCATAATTCCGTTGGTCGTTGCCGCATACACTGTCGAGGAGTGGGGAATCTCACACATAGACCTATTCTTTTTCTGCCCTGGTTGCTCTTCGTGGTCGGACGTCAGAATGAAGTATGGCTCGAAAGACTGATGGTACTTGTGAGTGAGGGACGATGGGCTACGCCCGGGCTGCGCATCTCCCAGCTTTCAAGACTCCGTAAGCCCGGAGACCCGGAGAAAGACCATGTGCGCTTTCGAGGTTGCAATCCCGGTCGTGCTCCCTCTGTCCTCCATATCCGTCCCAGCGACTTCGCGGTACGAAGAGCGGTCGTTGCCAAAGATCAGCTTACAGTGAGCGCAGTTGCGTCTGCGCCGCAGTTTATCGGCCAGGCAAATTCTCACTCCCGCCCTAGTTCGCAGCAACTTAGCTTCGACAGAGCTGATGTGCATCCTGTGTGCTGGCTGCCTGTATCTTCTGACATAGTTGATTGTATGATGATGCCCACACGCATTCAAGACGTACCATGGACTTCGTAGACTGGCACCGCCGTACCTTCATATCCCCATTTCTCGAGTCATTCACGGCTCACGACGATTGTCAGGTTCTCTTGCTACAAATCATTCACGCGCTAAGAGAAGTCTATGTCGCCCTCTCCGTAGCCGGAGGTGTGACGCCTACGATAGCGTGTTCTTCGGTGGTCAGAACATTGCAGCTGTCTAGAGCGTTCGACATGCGGGCGCAAGGGAGTTCCCGCGTCAATCCATCTGGTTCCACACATCGTACCGGCTTCCAGTCGATTCCTGAGACTCAATATAGCAGAGCACCCGTTATTCAACATGGTGAGCATGCGGGGAGGGTCTGAGAGCAGGTATAGCATACTGGTTGTCTCATGGAAGCTCGCCAACTACAAGGCTTGGCCGCTCGATTCTCGCATTCGCGTGCGCGGATCTGAGCAGGACTTGCGAATCTTTGATCCTCACTCTGTCTCAGAAGAGAATATGGGCAAGCGTCATATGGTATTTGGAAATGGATGAAAAGGACAAAGAAGGGAGGGATGATCAGGATTGGAGACGCGATGAGACAGTGCTCTAGGCATGGTGTAGCTACGGCTTGAATAATGCAGCAAGAGAAAAGGCCGAGGCGGTTTCGGGACACCATTCTCCACGATTAACGTCCCGCTCGCGATCCATGCGCGTGACCACCCAGATGGCTTTCGACAAGACGGTGAACGCGGGAATTTCCCGAGGCGGTTCCCGCATGAGTTCAGGACAGCCATCTGCAGGGCATCGGTGACGGATCGCTGCAGGATACTGCGCACGTTGTTCCCGCAGATACTGCACCAGGCAGGGTCGGCAGAATGCATGTTTACAACCGTCAACGCTTGAATTGGTGGTCAGATAAACAAACAGAAATAGTACGAGACAGCCACGCACAACAGTGGTAACTTCATAAACTTCTGACAAGAACGACAGCGCAGGTATGCGTTCCGGGCTTCGCGCAACTAAGAAATGATGCTGATCAAGATTAGGGTCTGACAATAGAATGGAAGTCCGCACGGTGTCAAGATCGTTTTCGATACTGAGAACATCCCGCTGCGCCAACGTAATGACCCTGCTAATATCCGCCAGCGTAGCTTTCTCAAAATTCTTAGAATGCTTCAGCTACAGCCGCATGCAAATCAGAACACTGATAGCGTGCATATCAAAGCGATACTCACCTCGTGCGCAAGAGATATGCCGCTAAGGCTAAAACGCGGGTAGACATTATCGCGAGTCCATTCGAAAGGTGCTCCAGTGAGGAGGCGATGCAACGACTGCAGTTTTGCTGTAAGCATGGTGAAGATGCGCTACCGGTCTAGTTGAGATGGTGGTGGCTTGCTTCAGAGACGATCGGCCACCGACCGCGTGTAACTGAGCACAAAGGGACTCCGGGCTGAGCCGGCAAAGATTCTCACGAGGCTTGCGGGAGAGATGCACGTAGGCCACCAGGACGTTACCACCGACCCTCATGGCCCTGATCTTCAACACTATCTCTAGAGTGAGGACGTATCTGTCTGTTGCCTCTACCGTCTGCCGTGGCAATCGTACGGGACCCGTACGGCTCGATCGATTGTATACCGGGTGTCGACTGACCAATATTGAACAGACTGCTGGTCTTGCCACGCTGAGAGGTGCGCGAGAGGACGTCGTAGAGTCGATCGGCGACGCCGCACGCGTTACCAAGGATGTCGCGCTGAAGGCCGAGAATGTGCGCCATTGCTTTCTTGACGGCAGAGCCTTTCACTGATCTCACTCCGCAGGTCCTCGGCGTTGCGTCGAGATCCCTGCGATGCCCTTCTTGCAAACAGCCCATGTCTCCACCTTACATGTAAGTAGATCTGGATGTGCGAACTGTTTTGCTAGGAAAAACTCACAGATCGCTCAGAATCGAAGGCTGCCACCACGCGTTCTGCGAAGGTTGCGCTCAGAAGCTCTGGGAGGCACCCATCTCGAGGCTTCTGGTGGCTTGCCCTACTTGCGGCAAGCTGATGGATTCCCCTCCTGCTCCGGTTGAAGCTGTGACGCGCCTCTTAACGGCCGTATCCGGGATTTTGTTGTAATTTGCTTATATCTGTATACGATTGTCACTTGATTAGCGTCGGAAATGCACATCTGTATTTGTTTCGTGATTGCTGGGTGTGCCCTTCCTCGCCACGCACTATGCCATTGCGGAATGTTCACCAGCAAGAATCGCGTGCACGTACGTCCTCAAGATGCTGAAGCATCTATCTTAGTGTGCATGGGGAAGCATGCGGTTGAGAGATGGCTCGCGATGTAGGAAGTTCAAACCGGGTCGAGAACCAGCGGTATAATCAATAGATGTGCGTGTCAATGTGCACAAACATGTGATGCAACTAGCAGGAGTAGGATCCCATGTCAGGTAACCATCAGTTCTGCGTGTTTATTCTATGACCGCAACGTTCGTCTTCTTTGTTAGCTCCCCAGGACCTCCCTCGTCTCACGCCTGATCTTGAGATTAATATCCTTCGACGTGAATTCCCCGACCGGCACATACGGGAAGCGCAGGACAGTATTTGATCGTTCGATGAGTGGAGACGGTTTCATGAACCGGGAGGGCGTTTGCGAAGGTCAAACAAGGAAACACGAGAACGCCACAATTGACCGTGACGTTGAAGGATAGCATCCCGAGCAGCAGAAACATATGGCTGTTTGAGTTTGTACAAGCAGGGACGCGCTGATGTGCTGGCTGATTTTCCGAAGGTACTCGGTGAGCTGTAGCTGCCGTGTAAAGCACGACAGATCGGGCGATGGCTACCGGCCTTCAAGACGGCCTTCAACGCTCAATCTGGGCGAAGGCGAGGATCGTTGAAGGAAGACATAACGAGAATGAGCATCAAGATGGAATGGCAACACGAGAAGGACCGACCTAGGTACCGAGTGCTGCGCGTAGTTGAGTTCCTTTGGGGTGGATGGGTTGTAATCATATGTCGCCTGGATAACACCGCAGTGATATATAAGCGTATTGTACTTGTATAAGGGAGAGATCGTGACAAAGATACGCACGAACCGTCCTGGCGCTTTGTAATGCGCAGTCCTCCGTAAGATAGGGTGTACAGGGCTCGCGCACAACTAAGAGTCACCTTAACCTTGTATTCAATCAGTACTCCAATCCTCAAGAAAACCGAGGCAACGTTGAAGAGAACTCACACCCGTGAGCCGAAGAATGGAACAGGCGATCGCGAGGCGCGTTCGCCCTTCTGGGTAGTCTAACCTGCCTACGAGGGCAAGCAGAACGGCAAACAGATCAAGGGTAAGCTCGCGCAATAGCTGTCGAAGGATGAGCACCGCGCTTGCATACCGTTAGAGACACACTCACGTCTTTCTGGACGTCCACATTGAGGTCTTCCCGCCACTGGGTTCCCTGGACTTCATTCATGGGACGGTTGAAACGTCAGTATGTGCAATCTGTGCCCAGAGGGTGAGCATCTTACGATAAGGCTGTGATCGAGTCGCTTGCCAAGGTAGGTAGGGCGGCGGTCGCCTCGAAGCCGTTGAGCTGGAGTGGTCGGCCAGAACCCCGGTCGGAAGATGTCTCGCAAGAGGCAGAGCGACTCGGAGTGGCTTGCGCCGCTTTTGGTCGACAACGCTTGTCCCGCGCGACACTCGGAATGACCACGGCTCAATTGAAGGTGGTGGCGGTTCGAGAACAACTGCGAGAGGCGCCAGAGCGCGACTCATCGCCCGGATCACCGCGCCCGCAACCCGTCACGCGGGAGAAAACATCAAGCTTCCCTGAATGTCCCTTGCGTTGACCGCGTTGGACGAATTGGAGCTCGTAATTGAAGATATCATGATACAAAGACTACAGTAACAGGATGCATAGCGTGTGGGGTAGAACAAAAGTGCTGTGCGTTGGTGTGAAAACCTCTATGACTACCGCCCTTCGCTCGCTGAAGCCTTAACATTCAACCTCGAGTGAGCCTCTTCTCAATTGTCTCGATTAATCCTGATGATGACTTCAGTTTGTTATTCAGACAGTGAGAGGGCATCATAGGCTTACCCTGGCGAGTGACATAGCCGCCAGCAGCTCACAAGGACCCTTTCCAGTGAGCGACCAATGATAAGTCAAACTTGCGTAGTGACCGACGACGTCGTCGACCGAGATGACAACAGGGTACTCGTGCTCAACGTGATAGGATCGTACTCCGATATCTTCATATCGACGGAAAGGGTCCTGAGCCGCCTGTGGCTCCGTAAGAGGTTTGAATGGCTCGAATAACACAAATGTCTCGGTGACAAATGTGCCCTTGCTAGCGCGAGTATGGTCAAAAATCTGAAGAATCCGGCCTGCGCAAGCTTCTGTGGAAGGTGTCTTGTGCGCTATAACACCGTAATCCCGCGTCGAGCTATCCACGGTGGCGTACTTGATACTGTCGCGAATGAAGTTCGGGCGCAGGATGATCCGCTCTGAGAGGGCTATCTGCGAGGGGTCTGATTCGTCCTCCGCCGTATACACTTCATCCCCCGGGCCTAAATTAAGCCGTTCAGCAAGTGCATTCAGACCCTGTCTGCTGAGGGTGGAAGGCTCCCCGCCGGCATCGCGTGTCGGTAAACCATGATCTGTATCCGCAGAGGGTGCGTCCATCGACGCCGAGAAGAAAGCCAAGGCAAGGGCCACATTATCGTACCCGAAGACGCGGTCGAAGAGTGCGCAGAATGGCAAAAGCTTGGACGCTTCGGCCAATCGCTCGATGATGTGTCGCAGGTAAGATGCGCGGCAAAACGACCAAAATAACGATTGCTCCAGTAATCCTACAGTGCGTTTCGTTAGAAGGATGACCTTATAACTGAAGCTCGAGAAACGACGCACCCCTACGTCCATTGTGATTGAAGTTATGCATAATACCATTGAAGCGCTCGAAGGGGAACCCCCAGAAGGAAGTGACGGGGCCAAACAAGTATAGCAGCTCTGGCAAGTGGAAACTTTGGTGCAACGACGGTGGGATGCGGTAGTTGGGAAAGAGTAACCGTAAACCCTCGCAGTACTTCTTCAGGTGCTGCGCCATGCGCTCGATGCGGCGTGCAGAAACAGACTTGGATGAAATTAGATTGACGGCCGCGATAAGGTCAAGGAAGTTCTTCAGCACCGCAGCGCGCGATTCATCATATCGCGCCCCGCCAGCCGACCACTGAGGGATAAGGACCAAGGGAAGCAGGATAGTCGCGATAGTGCGCCATTGATCGGCTTTGATGTGACCCACGCCAGCCTTTCCGAACTGCTTAGGCCCACGATCCACCCACGTTGGGAGATGTATACGCCCCGCGATGACCCAGATCCATGCAAGCTCAACGTTGTTCAGAATGTGCGAGGCAAATCTGGTCCTTGACGGCGCGTTGTCGAGCTCGTACGACTGGACGTCATGGTCGTGTGCCGGCGGCACCTGAATAGCGATGGTCGGCGAAAAGGCACGCTATATTCAGTTAGTGTCGAACAGAAACAAGAGTTTGTAAGAGCACTTACCCAGTCCATCAATGCGCGCGCGATATCGGCCTTCTGGGCGCCTTCGGGCACATCGAGTCCGTTGAACAACGCGATCGCAGTGAGGTAGTCGTGCCGACAGTTCTTCAGAGACGACAGATGGCCATTCTCTAGATGTTTGACAACCTTTTCTAAGGCGGCCGTCTGCTGGTCCGGCGAGTGTATGGCCTTCTTGCCCTTTTTCGAGGGGCCAGCGCCATCCGAGCCAGCCATCGACTCCGTGTCACTGCCAGCATCGTGCTGCGAGCGGGAATCCTTCCAGAGCATGCCCCAGACGAAAGTCAGGTGGCGGGAGAGGGCTGCCAAGAAAAGGTTATGCATGGCGTCGATGACAGCGTACTTCGTCGGATCCCAATACGGTAGGCGGAGCAGTTCCGACCAACGAATGCCTGTTTCATCCTCTATCTTCACCCGCTCTTTCTCGTTACCGTCCCGCCATCTTTGTGCGTGTTCCCGATGGAACTCTGCAGTCCTGCGCGGCCACGAGAAGATGTCGAAGTTGCCGAGCTGGGCCTTGGTGATAGAGCAGAGACTGCAAGGAGCGATCGCGGAGCTGTAGGACTTCAGTCCTACAGCTTTTCGAAGCGCGGGAGCATCGGCAACGAGGGGTAGAAGGACAGCCCTAACGAGAACATGCGCGTCGTATGTGGTCCTACTCAGCACGACCCCCTTCTCCCACAGTCGTATCAAGTCATCGACCAGCGGGCGCAAGAAGTGGTGGAGATTCTGCTTTCGAGGTTCTTTCGGTCCAGGAATGACGCCGATCAAGCAGATGTTCTCGACTTTGTAACGCAAATGTGGGGGGAGATTGAGGCAGACCAGATAGACGGCGCCAACGGAGTAGTGGCGGCTATTCCTCGACTTGAAAGGCGTGAACCAATCGACAAAAACACCAAAGGCGAGTCGCAATTCGCCCGCGGGTAGTGAGAGAGGAAAGAAGGAGCTGATGCCGTCCCGGTCTTTGAGGTCACGTACGGCGGTCGCACCCCAGAAGTCCAGGACAAGATCGTCGGGGCTGGTTGGTGGTGTGGGCACAGTGATGAGAGTGCTCATGATGGAAGATCGCGAAAGAAGTCGGCCCATCCAAGCAATTGGCGACTGGTAGTTGTAAATGAGGGGGGGGCTTTGGCGGCGTCTGATATGTCCCTGACAGTCTCCGCGAGTGCACTTGTCGGGGAATTCACCGTCCCTTGGATCGGGAGGATAGAGCGCGCTGCAGCGCCTACAGATTGCGAACGGCACAACCTTTGGATGCAAGTTGAAGTAGTCGAGAACGGTGCGAATATCGACCCGCCAGCCATCGACTATACCAGCGGATAAGTCCGTATAACTCAGTGCATGTCTCTCTGCGACGGTAGAGATGACCTGCAGGAACATGAGCGCTACAGCTTCCAAAAGGAAATGCGTCGAAGAGCGGGTGAGGCTGCGAAGGAGATGGAGAACGAGAGCGACGAGCATGCCCAGAAGAGCGTGGAGTGATATGGACGGGTAGGTGTCGAAATGATCAGCTGAGAAAAAATTGGTGAGAGCATAGATGTACTAGCCAGGCGACAACTTACATGTATCAACCCACTCTACTCCTGCCTCCTCGTACTTCTGCAGTCGAAAAGACATGTCTTGCCACTGCCAAATGCCAGACTGATCGACATGCAAGATCCATGCTTCGACGGAGCGAGCGAGGTCATCGCGCATTCGAACGGTGTCAGGCCCCTCAACATCGAGGTCAACGACCTCCTTCTGCAGGCTAATCGCGGCTGTCCTCGAGGTAAGGTAGCGGTAGTTCTCCGGGGAATCGCGGTGTCGCAGAAAATGAACAACGTTCCTTGACACGTCAGCATCTGGACCAAACGCGCCATGGAACACCAGGCGAGGTTGCCTCCAGGTGCGTTGCAGTTCGCGCAGCCGATCCTGCAACTCGGTAAGAGCAGTCATGGTAGGGGATGGGGGGGTCGTAGGTATGTTTTCTTGTTCCTGTGCGTGGTGGGATGCATCCGTACGTGCCTCCTGCGCACCTGAGCCTGAACTCGCGAGAATCGTCAGTAACAGCCAACATCTTCCAAGCCTCAAGTTCTGACCTTGTCCGGGATCGGCCGCTGAATGTTTGCGCTTAGCGCTCGACCGTTTGGCGCGTGGGCGAGAAGGGCCTATCATTCCGTTAGAGAAGAGGGTTTCGCTAGAATAACATGACATGCTCCACGATACCTTTCACAATAGCAGAGCGAGAGAGCTTGCGAGTCAATGGAGATCCCGAGGTTGAAACCAGAGCAACAAGACGACTGGACTCTGCAGCTTGGGCGGCCGGATCCTGGTGCAAGCGGTATACAGCAGTCGTTAAGTAAAGCCCTTTTATAGGCCGACCGTTTGCATGGTGTACAGATTCATGTTCAGAGCAGATGCTGCATGTACAGAGTGTTGTGTTTTTGTAGGTCACCCCCGCCAGGCTGGATGCCAAGCGGTTGGACATGGCAGGAGGACGAAAATGCGCGTGCGAATTCCAAAGCCCGCAACGCGCATCTGAAGCTCCAGTTGCTGCGCTCGCGATCAAGTTCAGCCATTCGGCGTACTCAACTTCGGGGTATTTCGTGCAGGTAATGCACATCTTGCTGTGACGGTCATTCCGTTGGCGACTTAGGTGACACGACTGAAATGCGTAGTGCGGATAAGCAGGCCAGCTGACATTGACTGTAAAGTGCCGTTCATCGCACAAGGTACATCCACAAAAAAAGAATAAAAAGAACTCAAGCAACAAAATCTATGACGGTACTTAGTTACAGTAGACCTGCTCGTGATGGAATCGTCGCCTCTACGTCAAGCCGCAATCGTCCGCGAATCACGAAGCCGATTTGGGCTTCTGCTTATTCTTGAGATACTGCGTAGCGAGGTCCCGTGCAGGCCAGTTATCCTCGTAGTACTGTAGCCCAGGAAAGCGCTTGACTAACTGCAGCATCTCGTTGAGCATATGATTGACACCGTGATGTTATTCTTCTTACCTCTCGACTAAAATTAACCGTTGCGATGCCGTCTTGTTGACCGAAAGGTTTGGTGATATCCAGAAGGGCACCGGCAAGAATGTGGACATCTTTCTGAACAAACGCGTGAGTATAGCTCACTCGAGAATGATAAAGAGGCGGGATATCTTACCTGAACTGCTGTATACTGGTCGTCTGTCCATCCGTACGACTTCAAAATCGTCGAGAGACCATAGCCTCCGGCACCTGGTTTACCCAACGTGCCTTTCGGTTTCTTGATGACAAGGCTCTTAGCAGCTACAAACTTCACTTGTACCATCTATCTTCGAATCAATCAAGTGGCTTACGGTCAAACACGTCCGGCGGAGCCAATGACAGCTGCTGTGCAGCTGGCGAGCGACTTGAGCTCAAGGAAGGCAGAGGTTGTTGAGATAGCGGAAGTGGTGGAATGTCGAGGGAGGTCCGCATGTTGACAAGCATGTCGGGTTTCGTAGTCGGATTCCCGGAGGTGAGGGGCGCGGGAGTCGAAGCCAAGGGGTGTGAAAGAGAATTATTCGCCTGCGTAACAGGTGGCTCGTATTCCGTGCGCATAACAGAGCGAAAGCTGGTGGGACTCGGTGTCCGGGAGGGGGGTCGTTCATATCGGATTGTGAATGGAGGATACGCGCGAATGTACGGCTTCTGGCCGTGAGCACGAGAAGGCTGCCTCCGTTCGGCGGGCATGTCGAGGATCTGTGGAGTAGCATTGAGTGGCCCTACTTACTTATATGCTATGGGAGCCGTACCTAGGATGCCAAAGACGCGAAAGTCCGCGTGTCCACAAAGAGAGAATCGTGGCCCTCCATTCGCCGCTGCCGACTGCGACTCGATCGTATCGATCGCATAGAAAGGCGCAGAAACTTGGCGCCTCTGGTGCGTCAGAGCACACGGATGCGAGACAGAGAATCAAGGCAACGACGTTGAATGGTCGGACTACGGAATGCTGCATGCGCATTCTTCAAGAGATTGAACGTTTCGAGATTGAACATCCTAACCATTTTCTCTGAAGTCTTTAATCAGCTCAGTCGAGCGCGGTCGGCTCGCCGTCGCAGATATGAAGGTTTCCTTCGGCACGAGTGGGTCAAGGAGGCAAGAGCGACTTGAACCTCGCGCGCTCGCGAACTGATCTCAGCACGGCCACGTGACTTGAAGCTCGTCGCGCATTGCTGGAACCGCGAAAGAAAAGAGTAGCACTTTCGAGATATAACGCATCGGAGAAGGTAAACAGTACAGAAGCACTAAGATACAGATAGAAGTGATACCCGAGCCTCTAAAAGTAGTCAGAAACATCGGCCCTATCGGGAACTAACTCGGGAACGTCCATATACACGCAAGCAGCTGCCACTGTAGAGACTTCAGAATACAGCTTTGCCTTCACCGGAGCCTGTATAACCTCATCGGTACAAAACGGGCAGTACTGTGGAGCCTTCACAGCAAGAGACTTCAGGTCGTCCAGGTAGCCATTCGTAATGACGGTCGGTGGGACAAGCAAAGCTTGGGGAAGTGTCGGCGCGATGAAGTCCACGTGTTCAACAAGGCGCGTCTCACACGTAGACAAAAGACACTGAGAGCATACGCGATGCTGACAATTGTGTAGACTAAAGGCAAGACGCCGATCAGACTGAGGCAAGCTCGAGAATTTTCATGACATACAGATGAATATCAACGGCGACGTTGTGGCACGCCTGGCAACGAAAAGACGACCCAATCTTCCCTTCAAACTGGGCGGAAAGGGTCAGAGAAGAGATCCGAGGGAGCACGATCGGCACGTACAACAGCGGCAAGTCTCGATCGCGCTTCTGTCAGTTTCTTGATGGCATCTTGGACATGCGCGCGGCGGTCGCGCAACTGGTGCAGAGCTTGCTAAAAGAGTAGGAGATACTGAGCAAGCAAAGTGGGAGGATGTGCTGATGACGAACCAGACTCTTGGCTTGAGCAGAGTATGCGCGTGTGTAGGTGGCTCCGTCACGGTCCTCCTCGACATCGTTAGCGTGAAAAAGATGACGCTGAACAGCTTTGCCTAGCGCGGCCAAGGCATGAACAAGAGGAGTTTCCATGAGAGAATATGTGGCGGACGAGGATGTGTACGACGGAGAGCGTTTGAAGTCGTAGATGTTGAGTGCGAGAAGGGAAGAGGCTTAAGGCTGCCCTCATTCCTTTGTCTCTTTGTGCAGCGGGTGTGACCGGAGAGCGCAAGCACACGTTGTGAGGAGCTATTCCGACTCCCGCGCGCATAGCATCGCATGAATGCAGAGCATGTAGTGTATGTCTTGTACGAATGTTCGACAAGTGGGAACTACGGTAGCCTAATGATGGTACATTCAGAACGCGGGCCAGCGAAAGCGCGCTGAACGCTGCGGAAAACCGCGCGTGCGATTATATGACATCATGTGTCGCCGGCCCGATCGGCAACGTCTTGGAGAAATGCGCTCTTCGTTATACAGTCTCGACGTTTCTCAATGCCACCACACGCCGCAGAGATGCTTTCCCGGCGGATTTTTGCATGGCCGCCTGCTTTGTATAAGTAGCTTCCGAGTCCTGTTCAGCGATCTTCCCCATCCACTATCTACAGCGCACCACCTGTACGTTAACAAGCCGGGACGCGCGTTTCTCACTGCTGAACGACGATAGGTTGCTATGGCTGTATACACACTCATCGTCCCCGACAAAGACCAAGCTGCTCTGAGTGCGTGCTACTCTGAGTGCGTATGAGCTGAGCTGATCACCCGCGTCCCAGTCGACATCATCAGGCAGTTTTTGCAGCATCCCCGGTTTGGTGGTCAGGTTCGGCTTGAGAGTCGTGACGATGACCCGCACACCTCCGGTGGTCGTGACGACGACTCGCGCACCTCTGGTAGTCGTGACGATGACTCGCGCACCCCCGGTGCGCTCGCGCGCTCTTCTTCAGTGACGCTGGTGTGTACCTGCGGTATCCTTCCCTTGCATCCTGAGTCCTGAATTGTGAGCAGTACCAGGCGAGCGATGCTACACCGCAAACGCGCGCACTCGTGCCTTCTCCCTCCATCCCTCGAGTGCGCACCCACTAGACATGCATTGCTAACTCATGGCTGACACTATATACAGCTTTATAATGAGGCTAGGCGCGATATTGATGATGTTATAACCTTAACCGAGACCATCACTGCGGATATTCTCGAGTTGCAGGGCGATGTAGGCTCGGTGGAGGTGCTTCAGAAGAAGGTTGAGATGATCAGTCGGTGGCAGACTGCCGTTGAGGAGGAACATGCCAACACTCGTCAGTCTGTCGAGAACTTGCTAGCCGCTCTCAGAGTCGTCGGTGCGACCGCTGGTGTTCTCCTGAGTTATTATCTTTTCCACAGCTACGGTGCTACCTTCATCTCTATCTTCCTTTCACTTGCGTATGTCGCAGCCTACCTTACGCTCCGCGGCTACCGTATTCCTTTTCTCAACTGAGCCCGTAATCTAAACTGTCTCCCGAACGCCGTAGACTTCTCAATGTATCGCTTGTGTCCGATGAAGAAGAATTAGAAGCTAGTGTGCTATGTGATACAATCTTGACTGCTATCAATCTTCGCGCTGTGAAAGAACTGTGTGAGACGTGGGAAGAAAATCGCAGCTTGCGATCGGTGGCACAACTGATCGCCTTGGCTCTCACCGAGACCATCACATATTTCTTACCGCACTGGCAGCGTTCGCGAAATGACCTATACGCGCTCTATCGTTCTTCTACCTGAGGGCCAGCACCGTGCTGAAATAAGCTGCTTGGCCTTCTCCCCCATGGGTACCCATCTTGCTTCCGGTGACAAAGGCGGGACTGTAGTCGTCTGGAACGTGAAGACGGGCGAGAAGCTCTCTGCCTTGACTAGCGCTTCTGAATCTAAGGCTTTGACGGAGGTTACGGCTTTGCTATGGGATGCATCTAAGCTCCGTGCCCTGTTTATCGGACGAGTTGAAGGAGAAGGCGAGATGCTTCCCGACGCGCTGAACGTACGTGATTCTTACCTGCTCCAAATGCATGACGAGCCTCACTTACCTTTATGTAGGTTGGATACAGCACTCTCATCCACACAGGAACATACCATCGTATGTCATGCATGGACTACGACGTGCAGTCCCGTACGCTCGCGGTGGTTGCAGGCAAGGCAGTCATGCTGTGCCGACCAATGGGAATATCAGGTATAGTTCTCGACGTACATCGATTTATCGCATCACCAACTCCTCAACTTGACCCATCCAGGTGACTATATCCCTACAACGCATTTTCCGAGGCCTCGTCCACACGCTTCATCTGGTGTCTTGGCCGATGGAGACATCGATACACATCGTCCCCGCGACATCAAGATAAACCGCGGCGCGACAATGGTTTTCGTGACGTATCTTGAGCATGGTATCGTGTGAGTCATAACGTAGCGTTTCTAGCCAGTCTCTGAAACTCTCTCTGCGGCTCTGAAGATGCTGGGATGTCGATCACGAGACGCCGCTCTGGCAACTTCATACTGAACCTCCGGTCATGTACGCCATAATCCCTACGCTGCGCTTCACTGCGGGCTGACAAAGTGACTCAGCCTGCATTCTTCCTTTTTCAAAGATCTGCGTCACGTTTTCGTCGCTTTAGGAGACGGCCGAGCCTCCATGCACCGCGTCAGCGAGCAACGCCCTCGCCTATCCGTCCAATTCCAAGAAGAGCCTCAGGAAGGATCTTATCTAGAGCCTCCACGGACTGCGATCCTTCTGGGCGGGCGTGCGATCGCCGTGGGCGCGAAGAATAGCCCCATACGCATCTGGAATCTGGAGGGCGAGCTACTTCAGGAGATTCATCCTGACAGTGCTCGAGGTACGTCCCCTTCAAGCTCTCGCGCCCATGTAGTGCTCATCAGTGCAAGGCCGTCTGTCTGGAGTCTACGCGGTGTGTGGCGCTTCTTTCCCGGAGCTATGATAGTGATCTCATTTTGGAACAAGGCATGTAACGCTGGCAGTGTCGGTAGTCTTGCTTGCGTGGTTCATGAAGGCAATTTGGATGATCAACGTATCACCATGTTCGTCACCCCACTCGGTGAGCTCTGATACTTTGTTCATGACAATGGTCTAACATCGCGGCAGAGCGTAACCTGCGGACGCTGATCGCCGAGTTCACTACAGACTTTTATGTGAGGGTCTAACAATTCCGCTTGTATCTTGGATTGACATACGTTGTAGATGCTCTATCTACAGAACCTGCTCGAGCGGGTGGTTCAGTTTGTTTGGATGCACGTACTCTGGATCCTGTCTCTTGTACTGATCACTGTGGCTATGGTGGTGGTCAAGCAGCCAGCTGTATGGGCTGTCGTAGTGCGTAGTTGAATCGTCTGCGGGACTAGATAACTAACTCTTCGCAGCAGCCCGTCATCCGCGCGAAGTCGCACGCTCTCGCGCAGGTCATCTCCAAGATGTTGTCGCACACGGGTGAATATGGACACCTAGTGTTCCGGAAGGGTTTGAAGGTCGGAATCGCGGTCGTGCGGCATCTCCTAGACGGAATCACCTACGCCATGCGGTATTTTGGCACACGCCTCACGAATTTCGCCGATAATCTGTCGGAGTCGCGCAATAGGGCCGCCCATGATCAATATCTAGAAGGAGGCACTCTGAATACTGCGCAGGGCGACGTCGTTTCTGAAACCAGAATCTAAATCAATATGCTGGTGGTGTATCGTTTCTTTCGGACTTTTTGTACGCACGCGCCGCTATATGTACAATATCGTGACTAGTGCACAGGATATTGTGTCCTACCCGCTAGGTTACGGGTTGCTTGAAGCGGAAAACGATGCGGCATGCAAATGTTTGAAAGGGCCACACATTGCGCCATCCGAAAGCTATACCGTACATGAAAATAGCAGCGTAGACATGCGTGGTAAATGTGTCTTTTAGATGAGCGACGGGTCGGAACCTGGGGCGCGTATGCGAGTAGCACGTTATCGCGAAAGCGGGACGGCGAAGAACAACTGTGAGCGCGGAATGCTGTGCGGTGCAGCAACGACGAGGGAAGCAAGCCGGGTATGCGCGGTAGACGGCTGCAGTAGTAGGCGTGGTGACGGCACGATGGGCAATGCCGAACTCGACTGGTTGGGCGCGCGATGCATTTTCTCTCCTGGACCACGATGACGCTCGGTGACGCACACAAGATTGAAGTGAATCTGCTCAAACACGCTGCCTCGCGAAAGGGCGGATGAGGCCGCTACACGCCAGGATGCGTCTCCATCGGCAATACGACAATGGGCTCTATGCATACTTGCTCTGGCGACGCATATGCGATGCTGACGACCGCAGCCAATCCTTCGGATATGGGACCTCGACCGTCCATCACTATCACTATTACTCATGGGCGTTAACGACAATGTGTCTGGGTACTCGATAACGACGTGATCATGGCCGACCTCTCCCTCTGCAACTCCTTCACGTTTCTCAAGATCTCACCATTGGACATCTGAGTGGATTGCGAGCCGATGCTCCTCGTCTGCTTGTGCGCTCTTGGCGATAGCAGCGCTAGCGGGTTACACATGCTGTCATCGTAGCGTACTTCTGTAAGTAGCGTCCGCGTTGCACCCGGCCACAGCGCATCAATTCATGCTCCACACAGAGACCAGGCGGTCGGGCAGCGAGGTTGGTATAGACTGTTCTATCCGAGGGTGGACAGTCTGTGAGTCTGTTTATTCCCTCACTTTGCGTCCGTAGGTATGTATGCTGACGAGTAATCTGCAGTACCATATGGCTAGAGCGAAGAGAAGGTCATCTCCAACATCTGTCGAAGACGCTTGATCACGTTCGCGAGCGATATAGTTCGCCTATCCTACCTTATCCGGCAAAATTCCAGTACACCCGCCCTTTCACTACGCAACGTTTATGATACGACCGAGGGCCTTGACGGGAAGGATGATTAGTGAGGTGCAGCCATGAGATATGGGTAGGAGTGATGAGCGATTGGGAGACTGTGATGCGCGAGGTGGAGAAGCAGGGGGGCCGGCCGAGGGTGGACAGCGCACCTGGTTGCGAACACGCAATTTACTCCCTTTCGCAGTGACCAGCAGGAGGGCGGTCTCGCGTTCCTATACACCGCCAGGTGCGCATCGATGATATCGGCTTCTGCGAGTAGTACTGAGTATATGCAGGCATCTGGTCCATGAAATGACCAGCTCACGGGCGTTCGAGGGTCTGTGCGTAGAGCTCATACTACGTCCACGCTTACTGATCTCACCTCGTATCCTATAGTCCCGTCGCTGGTCGCCCAGTACGCCGCACGGACTGTACTCTCGCCACCGTTATGGTCACAACATCCCGTATGGTGAATCTCTCCGTACTCTTATGTTCAGGGCTCTTATTCACGCACACATAGTGCGGTCATCCATAAGAACTTCTCAGCGAGCTTATACATCGAGGAGCCCGTCTCGCGTGCGCAATATGTTGCTCAGGAGTGATTCGCATACTTCCAGTATGTAGATCTTGACCTGATCGCTTGTTGGTATGCGCTGACGCCATCTCGACAGCCCGTGAGGCGCTCGGCTCACTTGCGTTTGGTATCGGCATATCTGAGGTCGAGCACATTCTTGCAACCCAAAGGGCCAAGAACATGCGTATCACCGTCGAAGGCCAGCTCCCCGAAGGCGTGCCTCCTAAGGACGTGATCCTGCACAACATCGGTGTTATCGGTACTGCCCGCGGTACGGGCGCAGTCCGAGTACGCGGGCTCAATGTTCCGTGGCTTCAGCATGCAGGGGCGTATGAGCGTTTGCGATATGAGCATCGAGGGCGGTGCTCGCGCTGGCATGGTCGCGCCGGATCCCGATCACGACATGGGCCACTTCACGGCATGACGTCGCGCCCATCATGGGAGCTGTGCCCGACCCCGCAGCTTTTGCTGACCCGGCCAAGTGCTCTTCCGTAGAGCGATCGCGCAAGTACATGGGCCTCCATCGGGTGCAAAATAGAGGATGTCGCCGTCGACAAGGTCCTTCTTTGTTTCATGCACCAACAGCCGAATTATGGGCCTCCGATCTGCTGCCGGGATCGCGCTTGCCGCTGGTCCCGATGCGGCTGAGGTTGCCCCAAACGTCTCCGCCATGATCGTCCCCGGCTCCGGTGTAATCAAGCGCACGCCGAGGCGGATGGTCTGGATGTCATCCTCAACCGCGCAGGCTCTGACTGGCTCGGCGGCCTGCTATGTGCGATATGAAACCCGATCAGCTCTCGCCCGGCGAGCGCTGCGCCAGCAGGAGCGACCGTAGCTTCGAGGGCCGCCAGGGCCCTGGTGGACGCACACACCGTCTCAGCCCCGCTGTGGCCGCCCATAGGGTGCCATTCAGCATATTAGCAGACGTGTAGGGACGCAGGTATCGAGCTTGGTGCAGTCAATGTTCAGAATAGGGGCCATGGGGAGACTTGAAGTTGAAGCTCAACTCTTCAGAGGAACCAAATGCGTGTTCGTAACACGTAGCTTTTATACGTGGAGACTGTTGTGTGATTGAACCATTGTTTCGCCTGTAATGCATAGTGTCTGGATGTATGGCGATTGCGCTTAGTGAGGCGCTGGTCTCAGTTTGCTACGGCTCCTTTCGATGTGAAGCTCTGACCAAATTCCTTGAGTCGTGGCGCAGGTTTGATTCGGCACTGCCAAAGATCTTATCTCGTGGCGGATCTTTCCGAGACTCGCGATCGCCATCGCGTCATATCTCTTGTTTGACTTCAACGATCATGAAGCTCCCGGACAAGAACTTCCTGCCTCTCTGCCACTGGGCCATTGATACGGTTCCTAAATCACAGGCTCGCGCTTATCTTGTCTGGGATGAAAATCCTGCTCAACTTGTATTCTGTCTGCGCCATCTGCGTCGCGATCGCACGAACCAGGATGTGAATCCTGTTTTGACTTTACAGCTCCTAGGTCGCCCAATCAAGCTTATACGCTACGGTCCTGGGCCAGAAAGGGACGGGAAGAAATGCAGAAGGGTGGAATTGAAGCTCACTGGCGATGCGGTGCTCGATGGAGAGGATGCGGAGGTCGGAAATCGTGCGTCTTGAGTTCTTGGATCTTGCATGTATTGACATTGACGTCTACTCACAGCCATCAAGATACTCTCCTTGGTATTCTGCTCTGGTTCTGATTCTTGGAGCTGGGAAAGCTATAAGTCCTTGCTGACTCTGCTGCGTGCATCCTCATGTAGTAGCGAGTCGTACCGGTAATCACGAGAAGTCGTGGTCGCTATATACCTGATCATTTTGTAGGTTCAAAGAATACGTTTTTCACTCATGCACGCAGGAATGCTTGTGCACCTGTCTTCATGATACTCAGAAGATTGGAGGAATGTCGACGTGCGTTTCATACATATCCTTGTCTCGTACACCCTCACAAAGCGGGACGTTTCGTACTAGCAATCATACGATGACAGGCGCCCCAGATGGTCAATCGCAACCGATAGCTTCCAACCTAAGTGCATCCACGGCGCTGAGTACACAGGGCTCGTCTCCTGAGCCAGAGGCTAACGTGAAACCGATCTCCCGCGGCGTGGCCTCAGTCGAGACCTCTCATCTTGTACTGCTTAACCCTGGCGGGCATCTAAATGACGAGCTAGTCAACTTTGGTCTCAAGTAAGCTAGGCATCCTGACACTCGCCGGTTTACATTGCTAATATAGGCTCGTCAGGTTCATGAGCGATGCCTCCGCGCATCAAGAGCAGTTCTTACTCTTGCCCACGTACTTCTATTCCAGGCTGATCGGCGTGTAAGCATTCGCTAAGCACTTATGGACCTGGCGTATCAGATATAACTGAGATCCACAGCGGCGGCAAAGAACGGATCGATGATTGGACTGCAATCTGGACTGCTTGGTCTCCCGCGCGTACACCCTACATAGTTATACCCATCCATGATGAACCGTGAGGACCAAACATCTGATACTGCTGGCACTTGTTGATGTTTTCGTCAGCGATCACTGGGTCTTGGTATTTGGCGTTATAATGCCAGGAACAGGCAAGGCGCACGCTATCCATCTATATATCTGCGATTCGTTGCCGGGCGTGCATGGAGACGCAGTTGGTAATGCTGCCAAACAGTGCGGCAAATACTTACTGTGCAAAGCTCGACAAATTATGCACATTGATGTTGAGTGTCGCGCTGCAGATATTAGGGTTCTCACGGTACCCGTACGTTGGCCTCTTTCAGTATGCGGCGTGGCCGAGTGGATGAATTGAACCACCCTGTATCAAGGTCCCCATCCAGCCGAACACTTGTGACTGTGGAGTTCATGTTCTCATGAACGCTCAGACGTTTTTCGCTGATCCACGCAGAGCTCACGAGGTGTGTTCAACTACTTTGCTTTCATTCACAGTATCTGACTTGGAAACAGAAAATCGCTGAAGCGTGGTACTGGATGGGATGGATTGCGAATAACACTCGTGCCAGTTTGAAGAAGGTTCTCGAGGATTTGCTGGAGAAGTGATGTTTGTACTCAACTGAGAAATACAAACTGCTCATATATCCGCAAGACGTGCCATATTACGGGTCAGGGTCATCTTGGAATGGGATCTTCGTCAAAGCCTCGCCACCCGTGCTTTGACCCGCAGTGGCTTATCAGTCTATTGATTAGCTATAGCAATACTGACAGTCGTACATATGCCGACACACCTGTTTGAGCCTCGGCGTTCGTAGGCTTGCTAGCCGCTCGCGCAGGCATCGGTCGGTGCTTTCGCTCACGATCGAAGACTTCACTGGCAGAAGACGCTGCCGATAGCGGAGAGAACGCCGTGGAAGATTTCCAGACGGTAGCAGGATCGAAAGAGTCTAAGGACTGGCGAGGGAGTGACTGGGGCGTATTGGTGCTCGACTGCTTAAGCCCTGCGGTGGTCGAAGTCGCCACCTCGATGTGGTCCGAGGCAGTACTTGGATCTGTTGCCGGGTCTGTCTTAGGCGCCTGGGACGTATCGGTGCTCGACTGCTTGAGCCCTGCAGTGATCGGAGACGCCTTGACGTGGTTCGCGGCGGGACTTGCGTCTGTCGCTGGGTCTGTCTTGAGTTCCGAGCGGCTTCCCGTATCCAAAGCTTTCCCTTCAGATGTACGCTGTGCGGGAAGCCGCAAAACTTCGACAGATGCCGCTCGTCCGCCCGGGGCGATTCCGGGGGACTTTCCTGCTACTAACCGCGCAGGAAATCCACGGCGGGAGGTTGGAAGACTTGGGTTCGAATGTTCCAGATGAAACTTGAATTCTGTTTCCAAATGTGAGGATCATGAACAAAAACATGCGCGACAGGCAGGAAACCTGCCTTGGGCACTGGCCGTCACATCCGCACCCTCTTTCCCTGCATCCTCTCCAGCTACTGATTCATCCCCAACTCGTATATCCGATGCAATAAGTAAAGACAGCCTATCAAGTAGGCCTTCCAGTTTGGACTGAGAGATCTGGCGGGAATCGATCTGTACGCTGTATTCAAGGTCCACCCGTATGTGCGCCAGATCTCGTCGAATGAGCTTGACCTCGGAGAGAATCGCGTCGAGAACGGAGCGGAGAGTCTGGCGGTCTTGTGAAGCCTCGAGAACAAGCAGACGACTGCGGATATCTTCAAGTTCTGCATCCATGGTGGGAACGTACAAACGCGCACGGGCACGCAGACATGGCGAGGGCAAGCACGATCGGAGCCCTAACAAAGACAAACAACGCGATCGTGCAACCGATTGGCCACACTACTTACCAGCTCTGGGACATCGCAGCAATGAGACGAGGACCTTCTCGGAGTGCAATGCCTCTGAGAGGATGCAAATGAGCTAGCCAGTGGTGTAAAACTGCGTGCATTATCATTCAACGAGTAGAAGCCGACGCATGGCCTTGTCTGCCAGCAGTGGTTTTCCGGGATCGAGAATATAATATGCACGATACGCCGACGTTCGGCATGTCCAGCCAGCGCGACGCCTTGGCCTTTATCCTGACCATTTCTTTGATCCAAAATCAGCTAAAGCGCATCCTACACCAGTTCACCGTAGTAATTGTGAGCGACAGTCCAGGCGTGGGATCTCACCGGGAGCTTCCGAGACGACGCGATAGTACTGCCACCCTTTCTCTCTTAGCCACCATCATCCTTGGGACGGTAGACTGCATATCATGCTTACTCCACTCCTCAACTGTGAGAATAAGTGTGATGCAAGTGATACTGAATCGGGTGCGTTTTAATGAGCGCAAGTTGATATAGAAACTTACCGAGTGATATTCATAGGGCAGGATTCTATACCTGGTGCTAACATCTCTCTGACTTTCTGCACCTTCCTTCCCATGGAGCGCAGGTGTGTTACCGCAATTAGCGACCGAGAACCTTTACTTACAGCATCGTCTAGCTCTCTCGATGTCAATGTCGACCTCTCCGTCGTAGACGGGAAGCATCTCGACCGGACCGATCGTATCTCAGAGGGAGTACTGCAACATCAGCCCACAGGCGCGCTCGATACGGCGGATCTGGTTGAACGTAGTCTTCAGTCACGCCAAGCGTATCTAGTTGCCCTAGACAATACGCTGGCCAACGCTAAATCTCCCATCTCGAGACTACCCTTCGATATCATGCATGAGATCGTGGAATATGACGCCTTTGTATCCCCTCTA
This sequence comes from Peniophora sp. CONT, assembly GCA_001632445.1. Taxonomy (NCBI): domain Eukaryota; kingdom Fungi; phylum Basidiomycota; class Agaricomycetes; order Russulales; family Peniophoraceae; genus Peniophora; species Peniophora sp. CONT. The sequence goes on along the minus strand of KV424748.1, from coordinate 22,060 downwards.
CAACCTCGGTTCAGCACCGTAGACCAATCCTGGCTGAGGTTAGGCAATGTTTGCCGGGCGTGGCGATGCATTGTCTTTGACATGCCTACTCTTTGGGCTCGTGATATATGCCATTTCGGCTGCCCTGAGCGCGGAATACAAACTCTCTTACCCTTGGCCAAGAACGCCTTGCTGAACCTTGACATCTGGTCCCTCCCGGACAGGACCCAAATGGGCTTGATCCTCGCGGTCGTTCCGCGAGCTCGCAGGCTTGTGTACGACTTACCGCGAGCTCGCGCGTTTGCGCTACAGCTACACGGTCCGGAACCGTCATCCGAAACCCTGCAGGCGCTACTCCATTTCTTGAGGCACAATTCGCTTCCTCAACTCGTAGAATTGGATATATCCAGCCGTGAGGCTCACTGTATGAACTCCTCATCGATGGACGTGTTCAAGTCCTTGCGCACCTTGCACCTACGCAACGTGCTCTTCCTCAATCCGCTGCTCAACGGAGATATACGGGAATTGTCCATCAACTTGTACCGCGTCAGCACCCGTCGCCGGCCCTCTTTCGAGATAATCCTGGAAGTCCTGAAGCACAACCCTTCTCTGGAATACGTCCACCTGCAACATGTAATCGGCAAATCGGGGCAACCCATTTCCCCCAGGCTCGTGTTGCCTGCGTTACTTCATCTTGAGCTTCGTCTTGAGGAGCCGACCTGTGCGCTTCTGGACAGCATATATGCGCCCAAGGTCAACTACGCCGTTATACACCATGAACACCGCTCTCATACTCACGTCGTCGATTTGATGGGTGTGCTCGAGTCGTTTCTGTGCTCGAGCATCGCTTCTTCAATCTACACGCCACCTATGCGGCCGCTCACCACAAAGTTCCTCCATCCCCCCAAGCGTGGCTATAAGCACGTACTCAACAATGCAGCCGCGGGACTGGCAGTCAGCCTATGCCTCGACGGAGTAGCAGCGAAGACGGGTTTTGAGATAAGTGGCGAGTTGATGCGGTACGACGGCGAGTGGGGTAGCTTCTTGAATACGTATACCAGCGCAATCGTGTACACCTTCATTCGCATGCAGTAATGGCGGGCACCTGGATTCTCACTGTGTTTCGGGTAGCATTTGATATTTCTCCCCGTCTAATGTAACTTTGTGCGTCAAATATACTGGACTTCCTACTGCTCGCAAGACAGAACATCGACATCGCGAGTGATCACGTTCCGACTGACCGCCGCAAACTGTCTCAAGTCCTTTCTTGAGGTGCCACAGCCACTTGATTTGACGCACCCGCCATCTTCCGTCGCTGCTTCGCAGAAACTTGGAGAGTGTTGTAGTTCCTAATCTGTCGTGACGCAACTTGCAGCCAAACCGTTGGGCTGCGACTGCGTTAAAATTCGCCGTGCAAAAAACATCCCTCGAGGCTTGAACCCAGGATCTCGTGTAAAGTAAGGCTCTATCCACCTTACGCCGTTCGGCTATTCTGCCTTTATATACTTGACTACGGTGTAGTATTGATGTTCACTATGTACAACGTCCCGCCCACTTACTCAAAGCCAAGTGAGAGGCGCCGCACTGGCTCCCCCCATCTCACTTCACACATAGCGCTCCTCCTCCTCATTCTCTACTGTACTTCTAGGCTCACATACAAGTCTGAGACTAGACGACTTGCGCTCTCGGAGAAGGGAAAAAGGGAAAGGAATCTATAGGCCGACCTCGCCCTACATGCGGCTTCATCGGAAAGATGTCAGGCATACCGACAAACGTCGAGTGCGGCTCAGTTCAGCATGCGACAATGAGCGAAGCCCAATAGGCGTTTGGCGTACTGTGTCCGGTATGTGGCGCAAGTTTGGTTCATGGCCCAACTGCTCATGGTATTCTAGAGCGTCGTACTAGTAGCCCAATCACAAGTTCAGCGTGCGACCTCACCTGAGCTGTACGTCCATCTGCCCTCTCATATCTCTTGTTGTTATGAATGAGGTACGTCGCTGACCTTGCAGCTGCTCTCGTATATAGCGTGCGTGTTTCTCTGCAGGAAAATTCATTCGAGGACGTACTTGACGAGCTGTAGATCTCCCTCTACCGGGCGCAAATTGAGGCGCAGAACGCCGTCGTCAATAACCCGCCACATTCCGTTCAGCATCTCGGTCGTCTTCAACTGGACGGCTCGCACCGGAGATTCAGCGGCTCCGTCGTCGCGCCGAATCGGCCAACGGGAGCGAGGTAAGAAGTGTTTCGCCTTGCGGTCGCACAATGGATCCTGACCTCGGACATCCGTAGGCAGATCTTATTCTCAACGCGCTGGAGCTCTTTCTCCTCGACAGGAACAACGTCGAGACCACACTAGAGGCCAACGACGCGCCGGAAGCCGAGAAGCACGCGGGGAAACTCAAGATCAAGCAACATTACAAGCGCACCCAGCGCGGCCGCATCTAATGCGTCTGTTCTCGCTTCTGCCCCACCCTCAGTGTCTTTTCTTGTCTGCACGGCACCGTTCGCCGTGGCTGCGTGTCCGTACCGCTCGCACTGCTCCTGGGGGTACCTGGGTGTTCCGCCTGCATAGCTTTGGCGCTATTATTCTCCAGGAAGGCAGTGGGTGGTTTGAATAGACGTGTTGTGCCGTTCGTATTCTCTTGGTCGCGCTTTCTATATGGAAACATCATCACGGCTTTGAGGTACGCTAAGTATCATGTCATGTCCACACTTCTACCGCTCACTTTGAATATATAGCCCGGTGCTCAGAAGGCCCCGTCGCTGCCTGCGGGCATTGGCACAATGCTCTCCAAGTCGCGTTTAAGGCCTACTCCTCTAGACGCGTTCAAGAAGGCGCCCGACTTCCCTCGACTTGTCGCCGTCTGCATCGAAGCTATTCGCGACATGCACCTTGTTAATGTGCGTTAAATGCACGGATTGCACGGTATGACCGCCGTTGCGCGTGCCCTCCTCGAGGCTCGCCGCTCCCGTGAGGGCTTCGACAAGTACTTCGTTCCGCTCGCTCTTGAGTTGACCCCGTCCTCGAGACTCTGACCGCCGCGTCTCCCGTGCATACGCACAACGGCGTTGTGGATGGCACAAACGTAAACGCCACCATTGTCGCTGGGACCGTCCTTGCAGTTCTACAAGCGGGCCCGGACTACGGTGTCAACCTTGCCACGGCCATGCTCAATTTCTTCCAAGGTCAAGCTCTCAATGGCGAAGGCAAGAAGCGTGACGCATCGCACCTAGGTGCTCCTGAGACTGGCTCGTCGAAGCAGTCGAAAACGTTGTAGTAAGTTGATTGAGCCCGCTCACCATTATCTCTATCTTGTCCCGTCTACTAGTTTTCTTCTCGCCGCCTGCCATCTGTATCCCCTTTGTCTAGGCTGTATCTATCCAACTCGTTTCAACACGATTTTCTCTTGCATACGAAGGTATCCGGCGCGTTCAGACATGGGTAATGCGTGAATGGATAGGGCTGCGGAGCAGCGAACGCCCCAGTACTCTGAAAGTGTTGTATATTCCCTAAGATTTCGATGATAGCACATTGATTAAAGGCGTACGACATGTAGGAAACACAATAGGTCAACTATTCCACTTGCAGAGTGATACACGACAGAACAAGAGTACAATATTCGATGTGCACCGCACTCGTTATATCGGAGAACGAAGGGGGATCTCGAAACCAAAACCAACCGGTCTAGTTCAATACAGCCGAAATATTGAACAGGGCCTCTTCCGCAGCGGGAAAACGCTGCGCACAAACCATGCTGCGATACCCAGACTGGTCGCGGTATTCAAGCGGATGGCGGCACACCGGGCAGACCTTGGCACGCGCTTCCTGAAGCTTCTGAACACAGTCCTCACAAAAAGAATGGAGACAGCCTTTGAAGCTGTGGATGATTGAGTACAACTTCGCAACAGAATCGTCCATTCATCACTCACAAGAGAGGCTTCAACGTAGGCTTCTGGCAATCCCCGCATGCAGATGCACGATTGACATCGCTCCGCAGCTATGAAAGCGTCAACATGCGTCCGATATGTAGCCACGTCTGAGAGCGCACCTGCTCAAGTGTACTACCCACGAGAGATTCAAGTATGAGCCGCTGGCGCTCCGCCCCTCCAACGAGCTTGTTGGTGGCATCCTTAACCTTGACAAGATCGTCAAAAGGTAGTATAGATAGACCTCGTTCATTACGCACCATGGCCACAGTAGCCACCTCAGCAGGGTATGGCTGAAGACAGAACTTCGAGCGAGGTTTCTTCGAACGAGACTTCTTTGAGCGAGACCCCGTCGACTTCGAGCTAGACTCCGTCGAGGACAAGCGCGCAGTGATGGCATGATCACGATCGAGGCTATCGTTCACCTCCTGCTGCAATTCCCGGATCGCACGGTCGATAGTTTCGAGGAGAGACATACTATAAGCGTGCAGCGAGGGTAAAGAGGATGAGCGCGGTTAGAAAGTGTCGCTGGGCAGAAGTCGCAGGTGAAGGGGATAAAGGGCAGTGGCCGTGCGAAAAGTGGCATACGGCATCCGCCGACACGGCACTTCCGGGTGCTCTGGGGAACATGTGCGATGAGAGTCGGAGAGAGACAGAGCTCGATGCATATCGTGGTCATCGAGCACTGGAATCACACAACAAGTCTACTGTAAAGGGCTGAGGATGAAGACTGGCGGGAGGAAATTCAGACCGAACGCGGGCCGACGATCGTGATGCGCGCGATCGTGGTCTTTGAGCGCTTCGACCACTTGACTTCAACGTTCGACATTCAACCGTTAATGCCACCCGCAATTCCCGTTTAAATTCTGATACAAGTAAAACTTGACTGGGGTCTTCTTGGAGGCGATGGATCAATATCACAAAGTGCTACAATTTCGCGCATCGACTCTGGCTGGCCCAGTCAACGCACTCGAAATATCGCCAGACGGGCGCCTTCTTGCCGTGTGCTGTATGTTGACTTGAAACTTGCGTAGCGGATCTCAATCTGAAGAGAAACTGCCTCTAGCTGATGATTATCGCATTCACATTGTATCCATCCCCTCGAAAGGGTGTATCTACACAACGGTATCGACCCACATGGGTCCTATGTCGGCCCTACGATGGACGACGGACGCAGAGGGCGCATTCTGGTTATTTGCGGGCGGCCACAAGGGCGTTATTTGCTCCTACCGTGTTCGGTTGGTCACAGGATCAGTCCGTAAAGATCGTGTTCGTCAACCTTTCTCTGATATCTTTCTGCTAATCGCCCACCATGCTTTCAGATCGTTGTAGAACAAAACGCTGCAGTTCCTGTAACCCTGGGAAAAGAACAGATCGTAGATATGGTACTGGATATGTTTCACAAACACTTGGCTGTCATATGTCCTGGGCGCTTGTATCTCTTGGAGGTGGACGTCGATGCCAGAAGTACGCGTGCCATCATACTCGCCCGCCTTCACGTACTCATCGGTTAGGTCCTCTCGTTTTGCGGCACGAGTTCTCGCCAGACGATCACCGTGACGCCGAGAGCGCCACTGCTTCTGGAGTTGCGTTCTGTACTGACGAAGGCGGGCTTCTAATCCTTGTCGTCGCGTACATCGATAGCCGTACACTGTAAGCCCTCACATCCGCACTGACTTGTTTGTGTCGCTTACGTTCTTATGAAGACGGGCATTCAGAGTCAAGCCCTGGACTACGCTCTGGGAGCGCAGCACCGGATTTCTACCGTACGTCCTTGTATTATCACCTTGATGATGAGCCGCCTTAGACCAAATGCTCAAGGTCGACACTCTCGTGGGTTCCTGAACGCCGGTTCCTGTTAGTGTATTGCCATGAAGGGCTGGATGTGAAGGTCCTCGAGCTGCAAGACAAGCAACTGGTCCTCCGCAACACTCTGTCATTCAATCGACCGAATACGCGCCATTACAGGAAGGTTGTCTCCTCGGCAAATCTGGGCCGCCTTGCACTCTGCGGTTCGGACGAGGGCCGCCTTGTGGGCTGGGATCTCTCGTCGGGAAAACAACTCCCGGGTACCCTTAACCATGGTCGTGGTACGGATTTCCTTGTACCCGCTTCGTCAGATATGTCTAATTCTATTTAGGAAGTATTGGTGGGGATGATGGATACCCGGGGCTGCAAGTCATTACCGTACGCCCGTCCTACTTTGTCGGGGCGAAAAGTTCTAATATGCCCGCAGTCCACCACCGTATTGACCGCCACACAGTATACGAGCATGATTGCAGGATCTAGTCATTCAAGAAAACCGGTCGTGATGCTTTGGGAGATGGATAAGGTAGAGTGCTGGCAGTCGTCCGCTAGGTGGCTCCAGGCTGACACATGTGTTGCCAGGATAAAGCAAGCAAGCGCCGGTGGTTGTTCGGTCACCTCGTCATCAACGTCCTGTGTATACTGTTCTCCTTGGCGGTTATGATTCGTGGCAATGACCCTTCCGCCTGGTACTCGCTGTTCTGCTCGGGGGTGAGTTATAACTACATCGATCATGCCAAGACATCGCACTTAATCTGTCGTCCTAGCGCGATAAAGTCTTCGACGCCGGTCTAGAAATCGGGAGATGGGTGTCTGGCAAGGTCGCTGTCGGATGATATTCTTGTTCTCGAGGGCTCGTCCAAGCATAGGCATCTGTACCACATCTCAGCTCGAACATCTCAATGCATAGATTTACGCTTTCAACCTGTGGCTACTCAAAGACCTAGCGGAGTTGTACTGAGCTGGATCGCACCTTCTGAGCCTATTGGTACGCCTCTGCGAGTCCTGTCTTCAGCCGCTAGCTACATCGACGTGGATGCAATCCACTCCGCTGGGCATTGACATGCGGCACTCGGGCCGGTAACGAACCGGCATGTTCCGGGTCTCTCACGCTTCAGTCCACTCCGAGTTCGACGTCTCTTTGTGGCCACCGTGTTCATTCTGGTTGGTCTTTCGCCAGTATAAATGTCTACGCAGAAGCGCACTCGATTCACACTTTATATCCTGCTCCCACCATGAAGGTCGTGTGTCTGAAGTCTATCCGTCGGCGGCGGTCGCCTTACGAGCGCATGCCCTATTATCCACGATCCCGCGAACGTTATGTGGTGCGTTTGCTTGACATGTATGCGCACTTCCGCAAGTTCATGTATCAGGATGAGCCATTGTGGGATACCATTCATCTACCGATTGTGCCCTATCGCCCGTGGGTTATGCTAGCAAACGACGAGGGCAGACAGGTACGTCACATGTGCATCCCACCTTTGCTGGCACTAACATCCGAACAGCCCTCTGTAGCCCGGACGCAGCCAGCACAAGACGTTAGCTCTGCTTATCAAAATGCGCCGCAAAGCGTCTCGTTCTTTTCATCGCCCGACATTCAGGTTGAGCAGGTATGTCGCGCGCGCACTTACCCTGTCCCCATCCTCAACGATTCCTCAGCAGGAAACCCCTCCACCTGCGCCCCCACCCCTATCGCAGAACATACAAGATGTATGCGAATCTGAGATGCCTCGCGACGCCGGAACGCCAGTGCAAGTGCCTTCCAGGTACGGCGATGACGGCGACCAGTCTCTCATATCATCAAGATTTGCTGATATATTCTGGTAACAGTCTCGCGCCTGTGGGCGAGGGTATCATGTCCGGGCAACAGCATGCTTCCGCCCCGCCCCGTCTTCTGACGAGACCGTTGGAATCTCAGTGCCGCGACCCGGGACCCTCGTGAGTTCAGCTTGTTCTCCGTCCGCTTGATCAGTAGTTGATCTTGTTCAGCTGTACCCCCTCCTGGAGGCCGCCCGTCGCTTTGCGTGTAGAGGGGGAGGACGGCATAAGAGCTGGGAATGTCTTCACGGTTCCTCCATCTGCGAACACTCGTGCGAACACTGCGCCAACAGAGGATTCGGTTACCCACGAGCGAGCGATGTCCCACTCCCTGGTGTCCGCCCACCACAAGCTCCGCAAATATGACGTGACGATGCATACTTTCCGATCTGAAGGCGGCATTATCGACGAGCCTCCTCGCGTAGACGAAGCCGCGGAGTTCGACGTCTATCTTCATCGAGGCGACGACGGCGACCGTGTGTGGTACGCTACCGCGGACAGTCGCTGGGTGCCTGCGACTTTTGACATGCTCCATCCTCGGTATCCGGAGTATACTCTTTACTTGTCGAATGACAAGTGGGCGCGATGGCTTCTGAAGAAAACGGTTACAACATACAAGGGTAGAAAGGTACGCTCTTCGTCTCGACTCTCGCCCAGCGTCAGACTCATGTGTGATATAGGTCCATGAAGCGCAAAGCATGCCGCGATGAGATGACCTGTAGTTCTTATGGTTCTTATGCCTCACTGTCTTATATGTATCTTACTGTACTAACCCGACTCTACTCGTGTTTTTGACTTCTGCGGGATTGGTTCGAAGATGCGAACGGGAATCTCTATAGCGCTGAAGGCTATGCCCTGCGTGATCACGCCCCATTGTACGCCTAAACATGACGACTCTTCGATTCAGCATCAAGTCATGATCATGCGTATATGAGATTAGGGTTCGAGCGCTGTTGCCAACACTTAGACCGTGGGAGAAAATGTCCTTCACGAACGGCGATCGAGGGCTGCACGTCCAACTGCAAACGCCATGACCCACCTCCTAGTAAAGCAGACTGCTGCATGCTCAAGCTTTGTAAAAACCCGAGATAAGAATCCTGCAGTCTTGGCAGTGGCGAGTGCCATCGGCTTGTGCCTCGCCTGTGCCGCGTCTCGTCCCGCCGATTGTAGGTTCTTCAGTGAGACGTTCTTCAACACAAACGAACCTGGACTTGAGCTTACTTGTGGACGGTCAGAGCGGGAGAAGGACGGCCGGAAACGTATACTAGAACAACGGACGTTCAAGGTTTCGCCGGCACCAGAGCACCAAATAATGGAAGTCATCCCGTCCGGAAACAACAACGTCGTGCGGCCAAAGTTCAAGCCAGCCCCGCCACAAATGACTTCGCAAATGGTCTGAGAAACTTTAGTGAGGAATGCCTGCTCACGATGATTCCGTACTCAGCATTGGTGCAGAAAGCTAGTGCGAGCATTCTGATTCCAGTGCTAGAACGACACAAGATCTTGCGGGGGGAGTTTACGTCGACAATCGTGCGGACACCGCAGCTGGACGATCATAGGAGCATCTGCGGTACGTTACCTGCTACGAGATATGCTCACAAGGTGCTGAGACCGTTGTGAATAGACGTGTGTCACACCTCTCTTTTGTGCTGTGTACGCTCCTGCAAGTACTGTGGCTATGAGGCGTGCGACCAGTGTACGCAAGAGGGCCGGGTTTGTGCTCCATGCTACTGTACAGCCGGTGTCTTATGACTGGTTCGTGTCTAGGTTGCAGATGCTCCGTGTACTGCACCGCGTGCCGCATTGGGTCACGATCTCGCTCTACTAGAGTTCTTTCAACCTGGCGAGCTTGAAGAGGCTCTTCAGATTCTGCGGCAGATGCCTCATCCGTAGGAGTCACTACCTATATCGTGTTTTTGGGCTAACATCTTGATCAAGTGACCGCGTTTTGTCTCCACGCGTGGCGGAGGTAATCAGAGTACGTCTCTCGGACAGAGCAGGGGCACCTGAGTATTCGACGCTATATCACGCCCTCGCTACTGGCGTCCCTTTGATCGTCGACGGGATAGATCCCGGTGAACGCAATCTAACTCCAGAATACTTTCTCGAAAGGCATGGTCTGAATACGGTCACCGTCGTGAACACCAAAACCGATGCGAAACGCTCCGTGTTGCTTCGTGACTTTATGGCAAATTTCCGCACCGGGGACGACCCGGAGATTCCAGAGAAACTACAGGTATGCGTCTCTTGGCTCTTGCTTTCCGTCGACCGCTGAGACCACTGATCAGGATTGGCCGCCAACGGCTAACTTCCCGGATAAATTCCCTGATATGTTTAGGATTTTCGAAGACTGTCTGACAGGCTCATGGTTAACCTCTCGCGAAGGTCCCCTTAATTTGGAGGCCAGCATGCCTCTCGGTTCCAACCCGCCTGATACTGGTGCGTCCTTTGCAGGCACATCGGTGTCATGTTGTAATCCAAATCCAGGTCCAAAGGCGTATCTTGCTCATAGTGCGGGCGAGGGCACTACAACCCGTCTACACTGTGATGTCACGGACGCCATCAACATCCTATTCTACGCCGAGCCACGAGACGATGATTCAGAAGGTGGCGCACTGTGGACCATGATTCATCGCGATGACATGGCGCTTGCCGAGCGACTGTTGCGGGAATTGAAAGCGGGCGATTTTCAAGGTCATCCCATCCACTCCCAGCAACTCCACCTCACCCCGAGGGACGTCGAAGAACTCAAGCGGCAAGGGGTCCGCATCTGGACTTTCGTACAAAGACAAGGTCAAGCTGTCTTCATCCCGGCCGGTGTCGGTCATCAGGTCCGCTAAGAATACGTTGTACTTACGTGGAAACAACTAACTTATCGTTAGGTCACGAACTTGAGCGCATGCATCAAGATTGCGGTAGATTTCGTTGCACCTTGCAACGTGAAACATGCGCAGAAGATTAGTGAAGAGCTGAGACAGCATCGATTGGATCGTGATGACACCGAAGCTGAAGACATCCTGCAATTGTCCTCGATGTGTTGGTGGACGTTCAAACGTTCACAGACCAACGACCTGCGCGGCTTGCGGTCTGACCCAGCTTCCGACCCTTGGTATTCTCCCTATTCCGCTGCTCCTGGCTACCTTCCTGTCCACGTCAGGCGGAGCACGCGTGAGTGACATCGAACCGCTGTCTTTACCGATTCATACACTGATGCGTCGATACACCTATCAGATGCAAGTGGTTCTACTGACGACGAGCCCGCCTCGCATGATATATCATCTGACGTCTTCGTCTTGGATGGGCCATCACTTGGTCTAGCCTCCATGCCCGAAAGTAAGAGCAGACTTACAGTGTCACAACGACTACTAATTCATTCGTAGGTTCGCTCATTCCGCCACCCTCCTCATTACAATCCCAGCCTCCGCCGTCTACGTCTATAATACCCGCGAAATGTTCGAACGACGAAGAGGATGAAGATGACGATGACGATGCGACGCGCACGCAGATACGTCGAAAGTACCATCTCGCGAAACGAGTGGCAAACTCGCAGGAAGATCCGAAGAAGACGTTGTCGTGCCCTATTGGTGTCTCTGGTCGCGCTTGTAGCCAACCAGGTAAACTATTCTCCCGTCAAGGTCTCATTAACCACTTGTGAGTGCGTCTATCTTGTTTTTGCATGCCATATCTCATATTACTGCAGGGAAGATAACCATACCGCATTGGTGCAATTCAGGCAGAAGGGCTACAAGAACAAGAAGCTCGGCAAAACGCGTCGGGCGATTCTATCCACACACGTCGGTAACGACGTGGCCTTCATCGCATATATCAAGGAGCACGTCCTGGGCGAAGCTTCTGCATCGGAATGATACCATTAAATACAACTATACTTCGTGCTCTACATCATTGTATACTATCCATCCGAATCGTGAGAATGAAGTTACGGGTGCGGTGATCCGGGCGTGAGGCACGCGCGCCTTGCAGTTGCTCTCGAACCACTACCATCTTGTATAGAGCCTCGGTCATCCACATGTCGCGCGGGACAAGCGTTGTCGACCAAGGCGGTGCAAGCCGCTCTGAGTCGCTCTGCCTCTAGCGAGACAGCCCCTGGCTGGTGTTCTGGCCGACCACTCCAACTGTACGGCTAAGGCGATCGTCGTCCAGCCTACCTTGGCAAGCGGCTTCATCCTGCATACTGATACTCAGACCGTCAGACGAAGCCCCAAGAATCCTATGACCGCGAACGCAAACGCACAGAATGCGAACGTTTGGAAAGACGCGAGCGATACTCTATCGGTGCCCAAGCACGGCGCTCGCACTCGTACAGGCTCAATTTCAAAGATTGCCCTGGTGCTCGTCGACGGTCCAGTGCGTAGTGATAATCGGATACTCAGGATCCACGCTTCGCCAGTTGCGATCGGCGCATGCGATGGTGTAAATACAACCCCGGCTCGGTGCAGATGAGCTCGCCGCAGCGGCGTCAGCACTGCCTTGCTGTATATCGGCCTGCTCGACCGAAGCGCGGACTATAGCGAGTTACACGAAGCGTTGCCCGTGCTCCTATCATCTCTCAGTTTCATTTGTACCGGAACCCTCCCACGCGGGCATGCTTTGTTTCAGTGGGTGTATAACATTACGCTGAACAGCGGTCATTATGCTGAACAGCGGTTATCCAGGTGTGCCACCGGGCAGCTTGAAGCCGACAGCGATCGCACCTACTTCAACGGACCACGGAAAGGTTGCAGGTGCTGGGCCTGACCTCATCGGCCTCCGGCTCAACGCGAGAAGATCGGCTGCAAAGACCCAGCTGGACAAAGACCGGCCGGCTTAAACGCATCGTTGTGATTACTGTCTTTGGCGAGCGCATGTGTGCGGCGATCGACGACAGCATCGCGAGTCAGCGTTGCGATACGATCCGCTTGCCCATGATGCTGCCGACGTCTATGGACGACACTACTGGGAGGGCTGGCTAGAATTTGGTAGCCGCGGCGCGACCGGCGTCATTCGCATCTGAGCATCATATTGAAATCGCTTCCAGACGTAGCACCTCTGCACCCGTCGCACCGTGTACTACTGTTTTTCACTCGAATACAATTGAAATACCATACTTTCTCTGGCCTCAGTTAATATCTGACTTCAGGAGTGAGCGCAGCGGAAAAAACTCTGGCGTGTGACGATATTGCATGAGGAACAAGGCGCAAGAAGAACACGCCTTTGAACCCGACTTGACCCCGAACCTCCATCGCTTAGCCACCAAACCCCACTCGTCGCTACATGCCTGAACATTGGTTTGAGCCGTATGCTCCCAGAGTAGCTGTATCGCTGTCTCGCAATGATAAGCTTTGGAACCTCATCGAGGTGCACAGTTTAATACTTCTGGCTGCCAGATTCGCTGACGCTCAACCTTCCAGCCAATTTGGCGCGCTGCTCAGACAGACCACACCGCTTATCCTATACTCAGAAGGGGCCTCGAAAAGGGTCTTCTCGACGCGATCTACCTTCATTACGATCTCGCGCGTTACATTCGAGCGCTCCAGCCTGTCGGCGCACCAGCGCAATCCGTCTTCGCACGTCCCTCCCCGGAAATGTTTGCTTCTGTCATCTGTTTTCCTTTTGCTATCATACCTGCCTTCGTGGCATGCTTAGGCTCGATCTTTTCTCGTTCATCACCTGCGGATACCCTTGGACATCTGCAGCCCATCTTCGGGGCTATCCACATCGCTCTGTTGCAGCACTTTCAGCCGATGGATCCTTACACGCTAGAGGTCCTTGATGTATGACCATCGTCTGTATAAACAGGCTCATGGCATCTAACCTATGTTTACAGAGACTATGGGACCTTGCGTGCGACCATCCATCGGCGCTTGACGACCACGTATCCGATGCCAATCGGTCACTCGATGGAGATAGCACATACGCTTATATGCAATTCTGGCCTCATCGTGATCTTGCATGGATCATCTACAAGTTAAAGAGGACCTCGTTGCTGCGATTGCCGCGCTCGGGCACATCTCCAGTCCAGAAAGTGCCGCCCGAGGTTCTGTCATGCATCTTTCTACACCTCCGGTGGACGTTTCCATACTTTGAACGCGTAGACGATGGGCGTCGGAACAGGTCAAGCCACCTTATCGTGCGATCGGTCTGTCGTAAATGGCATGGAGTTATAGATCAGACGGCCGCACTATGGCCCCCTCTGGTGTATGACTTCGGTCCTCGTATGGCAGAACTTGCGCTTCGTCTGTCCAGTAAAGAGCTTCTAGATGTCAAGATCGACTTCCAAACTTTCTGGGACGAGTCGCACCCCCTCGTCTTCCAGCATCTGCGGCGCATTCAACACCTGGACGTATTGACTGAGTCCTGGAACGTAGCTGAGCAGACAGCTCTCCTGCTCCGAGCGTCTGCAGCGCCCGAAATGACGCATTTCCGCTTTTGGTCGTTCCTAGCCTTCGCGGGGCACCTTCGACTTAGGTTGCCGGACGATATCTTCGGATCTACGCCACCGCCCAAACTACGCACGGTAGACCTCGCGGATTGTACCGTTCTCTTACCGTCGCCGCTTTTCTCGCCCGCGCTTGTCACGCTGAGACTTTTGCGCTGCGATGTTTGGTTTGACCTCGATGACCTGATCGACACGCTCTCTTCTTTACTCGCTCTGGAGGTGTTCGAGTGGCACATGGGGAGCGATACGTTGTCCCGCACGGATTCGCCCATGCGTATGGAGAAATCAAGGTTCTTAACCTCTACTCGGCAGCCCGTCGTTCTAGCACATATGGGAACCCTCGACTTGGAGTGCCCTATGGCCTGCGCCGCAGCGCTGATGCACTCTATCATGATCCCTCCATCTTGCACGGTCAATCTCAGCGACGACTATACGCTGACGGGTGTCCGAGTTCACGACCTTGATGCGCAAGAGGAAGTCCTGACGGCCTTGTCAGCTTCTCTTGGGAGCCACCTATCGCGCGTCTTTCCTACCTCGAACATTGGCTACGACATCATCTCCGTGTCGGAAGATCCACATGCGGATGCACAAAAGGGTGCTCTGCTCATCGAGTGCCATCGGGTCGATCGCGACTATCCATACTGTAGCATCTCCATTTTCGTAGCGCATGAACACGAGGACAGACTGGATGACGAAGTGCTCTCGTTCCTCCTTCGCGGTATTCTGAGATGGCCGCCCATGAATGTCTCAGCGGCTCGTTTCGACACCAACCACGAGATCTTCTCCAGCGCACCGTTATGGACGATCATATTGGGCAACCTACCCCGCGTTCGTCACGTATATATCGATAACAGCGCAGAATCCGATGCATCCAACTCCGCCCTTGGTCTGGGCCAGGCCCTAATGAACCCACTCGATATCGCCCCCGCTCTCACGCACATTCAGCTCCAGTGCTTGTCATTTCCCCCTTCCCATCAGCAGTGTTTGGCCGAGGCTGCAAAGCGTCGGCACGCGAGCGGTAGCCCTGCTATCACTCTGTACGTAGAGGAGTGCTCGGAGGTCGGCCCGCACGGTGGTTTAGAAGGCGTTCTAGACGCCCATGCTGACGGTGCTGTCTTTCTGGAGATGCTACCGCAGTGCCTTCGTTTAGGACCGCGGGAGATTCTTGTCGAGGACCATATCCAAGTAGAGGCTGGTGATTCTACGTAGGGCGGGCTTACACTGTGCTAAAGTTCAACGGCGTGTAGGATTATACATAGCTAGAAAGGGTCAGCGCGCTCGAGTAATCTATAGAAGTGGGGAATCTATGTAGCAGTACTACACGAACGTGAAAGATACGCGCGGTGGTCACCCTTTTGGATGTTTGGATGTCTCTTCCGTCGACCACCAATTGAGTTCTCACCCTCTCCGCGTGAATAGGCTTGTCCCTTGTGTAGAGTAATTTCGGGCTTCCAAGACCGCTCAAATCACCCATGGCCGCTATTGGGACGCGTGAGAGCGTTCGGCGGGTTGACCCGACTTCCTTTGTACTCAACTCCACGCAGGCCATGGCGATATTCAAAGCTGGACGCATGTCCCATGGTTCATGAAGTAGACGTCGACCACCATCATCCATCGCAGACCAAGCAACCGCCCGCATGACCCTCTCAACCAAGTTACAGTCTCTTCTACGTCTTCTCTCTTGGACCTCCAACCCTACGTCTACTGGCTCTGATCTTGGAATCCCGGGTATTGGTGCTGAAGACGAGGCGCGCAACTACTCAGTGCGGTTGCGTTGACATGCTGACATGTAGGTTGATATAGTTGGCGCGTTCCAAAGCTGTGGAGAGGGCCGCTATGGAAGAATTGCTGAGGGTCGTGACGTTGGCGCAACGGGATCTGCGTAGTATGGACGACGATATCATCAAGGTGCGCATTCCTTCTATCAGTAAGGTCATTGTCCTGAGCAAAATGCCGTAGTTGCGCGAGATACGCAATAACTTTCTGAAATGTCCCGCCTGTCGGAGGTTCATGAAGAAACCACTGTTGTGCGTGGCTACCGAGTTACCTTCTATTCCTGCCTGACCAGTGATTCCAGCATAAGTGGCTGTCACCACGTATTCTGTCGATCGTGCTTAGTGAGCTATTTGTGGCGACAGGGCGAGGAACATCCTGAAGTTGCCCGCCATGAATGCCTCGCCAATGGCTGCCACAACATCATCCGAGTGCCTCCTCGCGAAGTCCTTGTGTACACGGCTGTCTCTGAGGCTATCTGGTTTGCAACATACAACAACACCTTCTTCGGACCGTCAGAGTGGTGCCCCGATGACACGCCGACCTTTGATGGACTATTCCCTTAGTTGTGTCTCATCAAGCATTTGCGCATATCACTCTTATCAGTAGCCAGTAGTACTAGACGGGTAGCAAGGTCCTTGTATGTATATAAGTCGATGCGTTTGTACTACTCGATCACGATTCACCCAGGCTCGACTGATCAACCGGTGTGCGATTCCTCGAGCGCGAGCAGGGGTATGTCAGGGACTACCAAGTAATCGAGTCGACGGCAGTACTCGACGGCAGTACTAGACTCGTGAGCGGCATGACGAAGGATGACGGCGGATCCCGGAATAGGGAATAGACGGATAGACGGAGTCTTATACACAGAAGCTATGAGCTATGGGGTGTGATAGAGTCTTTTCAACGTTTTGGTAGGACTCAAGCACTTTTGAGGACGCCGTGGGAGCAAGGCGGGTTGCCACGGCAGTTGTCGCGTCTTGCCAGCGAGACGTAGCTTGACTCTCGACCTCGACGATCGACGCTGGCCGGTTTTCCGGAGTAGGGTGACCGCTGCTCAGAACTGTACATAAAGATTAGACGTTGTGATCGTCCATGCAGGCATGCCAGAACTTTCTGTCTTCGTTCTTGGCCAATAGGTATTTACTAGTAATCGCAGGACTCAGGCTCTCAGGCTACCGCGGACTGGAGTCGTCAATAGCCCAGATGGCCCTAAACTCGCCACTCCCGTCGACTTGAGCGCGTTACGAAGAAGATATACTCCATCTAATGAACACTGTGCGGCTACGATCGACGAAAGAGATAAGATAAGATCAATGCCGTGGGACATCCTAGTGGCACGCGGGTTCCATGCGATCGACGCGGGCGGGGAATCGTACAAAGGCTTTCTGGGTAGCTGCCACCATCGCTGTCTCTGCAATCTAGCGCGTCGACTTGCCCTCAGAATATGTCTGGTCTCATGACGGCGAGTAGTCTCATTTAAATTGAGCAAGGTTCCTCGTCTGACGTTCAACAGTCCGCCGATACAGAGGCTGCGCCTTCGCTTTCCGTCCCCGTGGACTCCGTCGTTCCCGTCGAAACCCTGAATCTCATATTTCACTTTCTCCGGGACGTGGAACCTACAAGGGCTCTCAGTGACCTCCCTCGTGGGGCGCTGGGCTACATTCGGCCGCACAGCTTGAGCGAGACGAGCCGCGAACGAGCGAGGAGCTTCATGCACCTACGACATGGGTGGCTTAAGGTCACACACGTATCGCGCAGGTGGAGAGCCATAGCCTTAGGAGATCCGTCACTGTGGACGCGCATTCCATTCAATCTCGGGCATCTTTGGTCGCTCGAATTCGTGGAGCGCTGCTTGTCCAAGCACTTAGACGTAGAACTCCCCTCCACATTCGCACCATGGATGACACCCTTCATTCGCAAGCACTACCAGCAATTCCGCACTCTCCTCGTTGAATATTCCCTACCCCCGAACGCGGATGCCACCATCGATAGTCTGAGTGCCGTCTCGTCGCACAACATGCAGACGCTCGTCCTTGCTAGAAGCTGGGCGGTCGTCGACAGATCCTGGTTGAACGTTTTCCGAGCGTCTCAGCTCAGGGAAATGGTTCTGAGCTTTTCCACGATGAGGGCCGATCTCTTCCCTTGGGGCGACATACACTTTCCCAACCTCACAGCTCTCGGTCTTGGATTCTACGTGTCCCCTAGTATCCTATCTCGGAGCAGTCTCTTGCTTGCTCTGCAGCAGTTGACATCGCTTGTCGCCTTTGAATTACACTGCCACATACCCGAGGATGCGGATACAGTACCTCCCGACACTATCCTGACCAGCCCTCGCATTTGCTGGGACCGCCTTGAACGGATGTCAATCACCGCCGATTCATCCACAGTCATTCATCTCGCCAGCCACATACAATATCCGCCCTCGACGACTGTGTTCTTACACAGCATCGACCTCATCGAGCGTACTCCTCTGAAGACCGTCCTCATACCTGCATTTGCGGAGCAGTATGGGTCTTCGTCGGTCAAGAAGCTATACATTCATGATGTCAAGCGGCGGACCCAGCAAAATGTGGTTGTGGTCGACATGAAGGCGCAGATTTGGATGAACGACGGGCCGGTCTCCGTTTCCACGCTTATTCCCGGCGACTCTCCCGACGTTCTCTCCAATTTGCTCTTGGATATCAAAGCTAGCTCCATTCGGGAGCTGCATCTGCGCCTATCCCGGGGTCTTGACCCTCAGGCTCGCCCCTGGCTGGCCCGCGTGAAACGCCTTCGCAATGTCACGAACGCATGCATACACCCTTTCCATGACGAGCGCCAGGGTGATCTAGACTCGTCCAGCACACTAGCAATCGTTTTGCGCGCGCTGTTCCTTCCTGCCACGTTAGGACACGAGACCAATCCTCCTCCCTTCCCCGAGCTCGTGGCGCTAGACCTTAGGAGCGCATGTGTCGCTATACTATCCGGTCCTTGCACGAATGCCGGGAGTACACCTCCCCTCCTCGTGGCACCGACGTTCGCAGAAGTTTTGGCCGACATTTTGAGAAGGCGACGGGAAGCTGGCGTCGCTGTTCGCCAGGTTCATCTACGCGCATCCACAGGCATGGCCGTGATGACAAAGGTCGAAGCAGACAGTCTCAACCTGTTGCGCAGCCTGCCGGAGGTCGAGTGGTCGTGAGTGTGCTTCGTGCATATAGACGCTATGCGGCGTGTCCGTTTAGGTGGTTGCCGATGTTTTGCGAGGTCAGGGCATCGTTGATCTCACCGGATGTATGCACGCGTCCCCCAGTATTCTTGCTATTGATTGTCTTTTTTCGTGTTATTCTGTAACGACTCCTATACGCCTTGTACGATGCTCACACCTCTCGTATTACATTGCATAGAGCTGCTGGTGGCACTTGTATTAAATGTATGCATCTATCTACACATGTAGCTATCGTCCATCCTACGCCGCAAAGCCTGTCCACTATCACGGCTATGGCGCCTGACGTGGCCCGACTCGGAGAGGAAAATATGCCCGGCTTGGGTGAAAGTACGCCTAGTCCGAGTTAGAACCTGTCGCACAATAGGGTCAGCAGAACGGCTGTATTATTAGCGAATACGCACTGCAGGCACAGACTACACAGCGGCTGAAGGCAGTTCGCATGCTGCCTTCAGACCACGCGCTGAGGAAATTAAGAAAGTACTGACTTGTACAGCAGCAGAGGAATACGCGCCACCCATAGTCATAAAATACAATACGAGATTCTTGGTATTCTAGGGCGGCAACATCGTGGGAGCGGGGTTCAAACGCTTGCGCACGTAGCCTGACAGGCCCAGGCCCGCAATGAGCAAAAAAAAGCCATGTGTCATGCACGCGAACTCTGGTGCATTATGTTGTGCGCAGACCGTTCCTCTCCTTATAACCGCCACTTCTCGTCCATTCGTACGCGCACGCTGGGCTGGCGTAGCGCTCCCTTCGTCCCCCCCGGTATACCTTCACTTCACCACTAGCCGACGACCGCAATGTCCCGTCACCTCCGTTCAAATCCGACTCATCTTGTCGCTTGTCGTTTCGCTGGCACTGCTCCCGCCCTCCCATCTTCGCAGCCCTCGTCGCTGAAGACTTGTCAGAGCGGCGTCTCTCGGCTACAGGAGTCGAGCTTTGCTCACTGTCCTCAAGCCGCCTTCAAGACGACGAGACGACGAGCTCGACACCATGTGTCATGTCGACCACGAGCACGGACCCGGCGGACAACGAGCGCGCTCTGATAGGCGCCGCTGCGTGTGAGCACGAACTCAGCGGGCGACGCTCTCTGATAGGCGCCGCCGCGTGTTCGTCCGGGCCGGCGCGCCTAAGCAGCTTCGACGCCGCGCGCCCTCGACTTGAGCGACCGTCACCACCACCACCACCACCACCACCACCATGAACCACGACGCCGCCCTCACTATTATCGGCGCACCTGCGCAAGTCGAGGCCGCGCCCGCTGTGGACGAGCATGCGGCGCCCGGCGACGCGCCAGCGCCGAACGTCGACGCGATCGCGCCAGCCGCCCCGGACGCCCTCGGCAACGCTCGCGCCATCAACCAAGCCCAATCCGGCGTATTCGTTGCGACGGAGCGCGCGCGCGCTGGCATCGTCGCTGCCATTGACGACGCCACTAGGAACCTCCGCCTGCGCGTCCTCGATCCATCGTGGACCGCGGCGGGCGAAGCGCGCCCCGACGAAGAAGTGCCCACGGAGTATATGGCTGTCCGCATAGCCGTCGACCGGGCCCTACGTGACCATAACCTCCACGAAATCAGTGTCATCCGTGATGCGATGGTTCAAGACCTCTGGGCCGGGCTCACCGGCACAATTGGAGCGACTGCCGCGATCGTCGCGACTGGCGCTACCGACTCTTCTGGCGCTACCGGCGCCGCTACTGGCGCTACCGGCGCGATTGGTGCGATGGACGACCGTGTCATCACACGCACTCACGCGGAGCCTATCCGCCGATCGCGCGTCAAAAGAGGAAAACCTGGACCGCACGGGCACAGGGGTGGGGTGCGTGGTGGTGACGGGTACGATGGCACCACTCAAGACGAACCCGAGGGGTCCGCTGGAATGGATGGGGCGGGAACGCGTTAGGTCTATGGAGTTGATGAGTGGACGAGGTAAGCCGCCGTTACAGATCATCTTGACTAAACTCGCACTGACTCTTCCTAGAGGAACGCAATTTTTTCTTGCTTTTTAGGAATCTGCCTCAATGTATGAATAGTAACTACGTTACGCTTGATATCTGGAACTGCTTGTGCCTCCCGAACCACAAAACCGTGCCTCCCCAGACCGCCGAATTCCCATTTCCAAGACACCGATATTCCCCCTCATGTCTCCGATACGATTCCCACGCACTGATGAAACGCCACTCAACCAATAATGCGCATTAGACTCCCTGGACCACCCAACACTACTGGATCCTGCCACATTATGTTGTAAATTGGCACTACAATATACCCGCACACTACAATATACCCGCACACTACGATACACCCGCACACACTACACAGCACTGCTCATTGAATGTACATACTAGTACTCTATAGCCCAATAACATGGTTTTTCACTTCCCGAATCAGCTTCTCACTGGTAGGTCGCTGAAGGAAATCGGCCGAGCACAGTCGTGTAAGTCACATGGGCGTGTTCGAGATCAGTCACGACGTGCTCAGACACTGCTGCTTCATACACCCTTCCAGCATTGCTTACACATGAACTGAGCATGATCATAAATAACCGTCGTTTTGGAAGTACACTTTGGCGTGCGTGTATATGGGCACCTCGCGAAGCAAGAAGACCTGTCGGATCTGTCGGATGGCATCGGATGAAGGGCCTCTCCCTCCGCTCGCCAAAGTACGACATTGAGGTCGAGCGGTTCATGGGTAGTCCAAAGTGCTAGGTGCTATACCACACTGCGATCCACGGTCTTCCCCCTAGAATTCAGTCCAGCAGGCGATCCATCATTGCCGCAGGTTGCATATCCGATCTCTAGTTTGTGATGTTGTAGCACTCAACGTCGTGTAGGCGACGTCGAGAGCAAAGTGCGAGAGGTCCGAGCGACCCGCCTGAGTCTCAATAATCAAGCGGGTAGCACTGGGGGATATTGGAGGGATAAGTAGGATTCGCGAGGCCGGAGGTCACGATAGCGTTGTCGACGATAAGTTTCAGCCCACCAGCACAGGTGTTACGCTCCGGCTATTATCTATATTCTTTTCCTTTTCTTTTCCTCTTACTTGACTCGTGACCGTGGGACACTGTTACCGTTACCGTGACTCGTGACGTGCCGTTACTATATAAGAACC
>KV424747.1:0-48072 GCA_001632445.1 Peniophora sp. CONT | reverse complement strand
TGTTAGGTTTCCGACAGTTCAGCTCGACTCAAGTGCCTATTTAGGGCGTGTATTGTACTACCTACTCTAGGCTACAATGTTACGCTCTGTTACAGGTCTACTTGTTATATGATCTCCGAAACGAGTCCTTCGAGCTCTGTCCTTATATAGTCCCAGTCATGTATTCTACTGTATTCTAGTGCACTCTATGCTACTCACAGCCTCGTACAAGCGCAGTCTCGCAGTCTCGATGTGTGCGAACGGAATGGTCGCGATAGGGAAGCTCAACGCCGCGCGCTAGGCGCGGCTCGGGGTCGGAAGTGATCCCCGAGGCCAGCCCGAGGTGGCGAGTATCGCCGCGTCCTTGCCACCCACTTCCACAACATTCTATGCCTATCCATCCCATCGATACCCGGGGCCACTGATGTCTCTCACAAAACCCCTACACCTTTAGAACGGCATCGCGATCGCGTTAGATCCGACCATGGTAGGCAGGCACCTTCCCAAGCTGTGAGCCATTGTATTGAGTTCTTAGAAGGGCCGTATCTCTGATACTTCTTCATAGCGCTATCATCTCACTTGGACGTCTTCTCAAGGGTCCAACTGCGTGACAAGGATCGGCCAAGATGAAAAGGCATGGCGCTCTGAGTATAGGACTACAAGGACCAGGCTTTTCGGGGCTTCCAGGCGCTTTCGATAGCATATTTCACAGGTACAGCAGATATCGATATTCGACAGTACTTACGGTCTACTTTCTAGACCAGGTTACTACTGTCGCTTCTGACTCCGAGAGATAAGTGCCATTCACTCACACCTGCTCCTGCCAACCCTCCGGCCGCAAACCTCGTGGCGTCTGGAATCCTGGTGGCGTGTGGCTTCCAATCGTAGGTTCGCGACTTGATTCGGTCAATGCGGCAATCGTCGTCTATATCGAATAGACATTCAGACCCAGAAGCTGACATGTCAGGCCGTGATACTGATGTACTCATGGATGGGAGTACGGATGACCGGATGAGAGGCGACCATAAGCCGATGTTTCTGACGAAGTTTATAGTTGCAGTACCGAAAGACTTCTCTCTATTGAGCCTATTCTAAAATCTATCAAAACATGTCTACGATCACGAAGTCAAGGGCTTTCATCGCACCCTTCTAGACTGTGTTGGTCCAATTATGCACACCGATATCAAGCATGCCACGCAGCCTGAGGTTGTACGATGAGCTAGAAGTCTTTCTACTTACGAACATCGTTCTGGTATCATCACACTGACAATGGTACCATGCTGCCTCCGAGGTCACTAGCGTTCCAAATCCATCTCAGCCATCTGGCATCATGACGGAGTCAATGTCGCGTGTTGCTTCTCGCATCCTCAATCAGCTCGGTGAACGTCAGGTTGCCCTGCGGAAACCTCTGATCGCGCATATGCTTACGGTGGAACTTGCAATGCGGCCTGAACGAATCATGCACTCGCTCTAGCGTAAGCGCAAGGCTGGCAACTCCGAGCGATTGAAAGCATTTGCGGTGGCTCTATCGCGATATTCCTGGGCATGGTCCCGAAGACCCCAACGGTGTTTCACGGTGGTGAGCCCTAGCTGGCTAGTAGGCTTTGCATCTGCATTTCTGGCGCAAGTGCGAGATGCGTGCCCCAGTAGTCCAGCCTCTAACTCGCTTTCTCACGCCGAGTGGCGGTGGCACGGCGCTAGTCCGTCAGCTCAACCAAAATAAGATGCATGTAGGTCTCCGCTGTGCCGCACAACAAGATGACTCGTATCGAATGCACGTATATGCGACCAACGTATCACCTAAACAAACCAGCAAGACATTGCCCTTGTTCCAAAGTTCGAGTTTCAGCTCGTCATTGCCTATCTACGTACTTCGCCGCGCCGCTGTTCCGCATCACATAGCCCATTGAGAAGGCAGACACGTCAAGGGAACTTGTTCATACAATCTGAGAACAACCGAATGCGTTGGTGCCTCGAGGACGATTCGGCGCCCGCAGTGCTTTGGCACGACTAGGGGAACCGAGGAAGATTGCGACGACTTGGACTAGGAGGAAGATCTGTGCAATGGAGGAACATGAACCATTTTGTTCATAGCCTCCGCCACCATGCGTCCTAGTAAAAAAGAGGGTTATACGGAGTTTGTTAGACACGACATTGCATCCAGTTACTTGATACGTTCGTGCGATCTCGATGCTCTAGTTGGAATCGTATATAGAGCGCGGCCGCTACTGCACTTTGAGCACCCAACTCCCCCACCTCCCATCTGACGAACATGACCATCAACTCCTTCACATCGACTCAAACGTACATGCCCTCTACCGTGGCGCATCTGCCCAGCAAGATGCACCTGAACGCTCACTCCACGCCGCCGCCCGTCCCCGTTCCACCTCCAACCAACCTGCGCGGTCGCTTCATCACCCAGTACAAGGATCTACAGGCGCACAGGTGGGAATGTCTTTTTAAGCGTCAAGCTTACAAACTGATCCGTCTTTGACTAATAGGCGCGGTGAACCTGTGGTCGTGAACGGACAGTCTTTAACCGTTCCCGCACTCGCCGCTGTGGCGCGCTACCATGCGCCACTCGTGCTCGACGGATCCCAAGATATCAGGGACAAGCTCGTTGCCTCGCGCCGCGTAATCGTGGACAAGGTCAGCCAGTCCAAGAGCGTCTATGGTGTGAGCACCGGCTTTGGCGGCAGTGCAGACACCCGGACGTCGAACCCGCTCGCACTAGGCGCCGCTCTTCTCCAGCACCAGCAGTCCGGCGTGTTGCCCTCGTCCACCGATGCTCCGCTACCTGCGCTGCCGCTTTTGGACCCTATGGCTTCGACAACTATGCCCGAAGCTTGGGTACGCGGTGCCATGCTCGTCCGCATAAACTCCCTGCTGCGCGGGCATTCGGGTGTGCGTTTGGAGCTCATCGAGAAGATGGCCGACTTGATCACGAAGAACATCACGCCAGTCGTGCCCATCCGCGGCAGTGTGTCTGCCTCTGGTGGTACGTGTTTCGCTGATACTATTGTGACCGATGTCGTTCGCAGGGCTCACGGGACACAACAGACCTCGCGCCTCTCTCGTATGTCGCCGGCACGCTGGTCGGCAACCCCGCAATCCGCGTGTTCGACGGTCCTGCAGCCTTTGGCCCGCGCAGCGTCGTCTCTTCGCGCGATGCACTGGCAAAGCATGGTCTCACGCCTATCGCGCTAGGTGCCAAAGAGCATCTGGGTAAGTTTCCGTCAGTTTGTATGCATGCTTCGCGAAGCTGATGCGTACATCTTATCAGGCATCTTGAACGGGACCGCGTTCTCAACCTCTGTGGCTGCTCTTGCGCTGAATGATGCCGTGCATCTCGCGCTCCTCGCGCAGGTGTGTACCGCGATGGGTACCGAGGCCCTCAATGGTATGCGTGGGTCGTTCGCGCCGTTCATCCACAAGGAGGCTCGTCCGCACCCGGGTCAAGTCGAGGCGGCGCAGACGATCTGGGAGCTGCTTGAGGGTAGCAAGTTTGCTGTTGGCCATGAGGATGAGGTGACGATCGACCAAGACGCGGGCGAGCTCCGGCAGGATCGCTACCCTCTGCGCACGGCGCCACAGTTCCTTGGTCCTCAGATCGAGGACATCCTTGCCGCTTACGACAGCATATCGCTGGAGGCCAACAGCACGACAGATAACCCGCTCATCGACGCCAAGAGCGGCGAGGTCCACCACGGTGGCAACTTCCAGGCGATGGCGGTCAGCAACGCGATGGAGAAGACGCGTCTCTCGCTGCACCACATCGGAAAGTTGCTCTTCGCGCAGACGGCTGAGCTCGTGAACCCTCAGCAGAACCGCGGGCTCCCACCATCGCTCGCTGCGACCGACCCGAGCCACAACTATCACGGCAAGGGCATCGATATCGCGGCCGCGGCATACGTCGGAGAGCTCGGATACCTGGCGAACCCGGTGTCTACACATGTTCAGTCAGCGGAGATGCATAACCAGGCAGTCAAGTAAGTCCGACCTCTTCTAGCGTTGCTCACTAGTGCACCGTGATTTCTGACCGAGTTCGCAGTTCGCTCGCTCTGATTTCTGCTCGCGCAACCCTGAACTCCCTAGACGTCCTGTCCATGCTCATCGCGAGCTATCTGTACCTTCTCTGCCAGGCATATGACCTCCGTGCGCTGCAGGCCGAGTTCAAGGCCGAGCTTGCCGTCATCGTTACAGAGGAGTTGGATGCCCACTTCCCGGGGGTCATGACAAGCGTTCTTGCAAAAGTCCTTGACAAGATGTACCACGCATTCGACAACACGTCCACGATGGATGCTGCAGCGCGCATGGCCCGCCTTGCGGAGGACGCAACGGGTGTCCTCTTGCACCACTACACGACCGACTCCTTCAACGTGTCCGCCCTCAGCGCCGTCCCAGAGTTCCGCTCGGCAGTGTCCAAGCAGGCGACCGACGTACTAGTACGCCTGCGCCGGGAGTACCTTCACGGAGAGCGCGGACCGGCACCGGCGAGCAAGTACCTTGTACGCACGCGGCCGATGTACGAGTTCGTGCGGAAGACGCTTGGTATTCGCATGCACGGGGCCGTAAATGAAACCAACTTCGTGGATCAGTTCGGCGGCGAAGACTCGATTGGGCAGAACGTCAGCCTTATCCATGAGGCGATCCGGGATGGCAAGATGCAGAGTGTTGTGGTCGACTTGCTCTCATAGGTATTCGCGGACTTTTATTGTGACCAACTAGATGTAGATGTATGGGTACCGGCAGTTGCGCTGCAGAAACTGATGTCAATGTAAATATGTATATTATTATGATTCATCTTGATCGTACAACATTCAACCGATGTGACATTCACCAGACTAAAGCGGGTGAGGCAAGTAGCTTGCCAGTCCTAGCGACAGAAGCAACTAGCAACCATATCAGGAGACCTTGAGCCACTCGGACGTTCTGCGATGGGCAACGAGTGTATTATCGTGTCAAGATCTGAATATGACAGTGCATGCGCCAGGTCATGATGGTCAAAGGCAAGGACCATGTTGAACGGCGCGACGCGTCGCGTCTGCGGGTTCACCAACTTGGCTCTTACCGTCTACATCCTCTCTAGGAACGTACTTCACGTCCAAGCCTTGTCTACCTGGGACAACTGTATACCGCCTACTCGAAGAGTGCAAAGTACGTTCTACCGGCTTATGCATGGTTCGCGGTCCTCATCGGCTCACAACAGGATGGCCAGATGTCCCTTACCGACGATGACGCCCTGGCAGCATTACCAGCAAACTTTGTCGATACATTAGGAGAGCTCTCTACTAATGAAGAGCTCGTCGACTGGATCAATACCTCTCTCGCTCCTGGGACCGATGATTTAGGCGCCATGGACCGCCTGGTTGCACGCCTAGTTGCCTCGCTTGACGTCGCATCCGAGGACACGTCGCTGCAGCTCGAGCATCTCATCGACGACATATCGCGATCCGCGTCACGCTTGCACTATGATCTTCACTTTATGCGTGATGGCGCTCTGTCCCTTCAAAGTTCATTAAACGACCTTACTTTGCGAGCCAACAAGTCGTCGGCACCGGAGACGGACCAGGCGCTTGACAAGCTTCACACGCTGGACATCACCAAGCGTAATATGGAAGCTGCCAGAGCAGTGCTTCGTGAAGCGGAGAGTTGGAGCACGCTTGAAAGCGAAGTCGCGTCGCTACTATCCGAGCATGCATACGACCGTGCCGCAGAAAAGCTGGCCGAGGCGCACCGCTCCATGGCTGTATTCGCCAATACGCCCGAATTCGAGGGACGGCGCACTCTGATGGTGTCGCTCCAGAACCAGCTCGAAGCTGCCCTTTCTAGCGCTCTCATAGGCGCCATCACACAGCAGGACGCGGCGCAATGTCAAGCGTACTATGCTATCTTCGAACGCATCCAGCGTGACGCTGAGTTCCGAACTTACTACTACGGTGCAAGGCGCGCCGGACTCGTGGCTGTATGGACAGACGCGCATCTGGCTGATACGGGCGAGTCGACGCCTATACAAACGACATCGACACCAGCGATTCCTTTCTCGGCGTTCTTGACGACATTCTTCTCATCGTTCCTCAGCACGCTCAACGCAGAGCGCACGTCCGTGTCTGCTATATTTCCAGACCCGCAGTCGACGCTATCGACCTTCATCACATCGACGCTCTCTGCATTACAGCCGTCCTTCGCCCAACGTCTCAACTCGCTCAATAGTAACCTCGGGCCGATGGCGCTTCCAGAGATTATCGCATCGTTCAAAGCGACCGAAACTTTCGCTGTAGCCGCGGATAAGGTCCTCGAACGTACACTTCAGAGTAGTGCGTTCTCGCCAAGCCAGGATGGTGACCTCCCATCTCAGATGACGGATCGCGAGCGTAAACTCCATCGCCGGCGCTCTTCACGAATGTCGGTTTCCAGACGTATGTCGCTCAGTGGTGGTACTGGTTTTAACCTGCGTCCCGGAGTGCTCGCAGGAAGCGGCCTTGAATGGGACACCGAGCTCTTCGAGCCTTTCCTTGAGGTGCAGGCCGAATACGGCGCACTGGAAACGCGGTTCCTCTTGGCGTTACTCGCAGCAGAACCCGCTCCGCAAGATGTCGATCACGCACGCGCCCTCCGCGAACGTACTGGCGTCGCGCTTAGTCTCGCCGAGGAGAGTCTAGGCCGCATGCTCGCGCTTACGCATGGCTACGGGGCTCATCGTCTTCTCGGCGCCCTGGACGAGTTCCTCGCGTCCTTTGTATCCTCGTCCCAGCGGACATTCTCATCATCGACTATACCTACGCCGGGCCAGGCATTCGGCGGAGCACCTGCGGACATGGACTATAGCCTCGAAGATTGGGCGCACATCCAAGCGAGGCTGCACTTGCTCGATGCCCTGCGCAATACGCTGGAGCGGTTGGCGAGTTTTGAAGGCCGCTTCCGTGCAGTACTACAGCAGATTGCCGCACAGCTCAAAAGCGCAGACGGCGGGTTGCCATATGTTCCAAGCACCACGCGGGGCGCACTTGTACTCCTCGCCCAGAGCGAGCTGAACAGCCTTGAGCTTCAGACGCTGCTACAAGACGCGGGTACGGAAGAGCAGAGCAGACCGGGAAGTCAGGAGTTGCTGCGTAGGAGAAGCAGCACTGGGACGCCGACCGTCGACAAGCCGTTGCTAGAGAGCACACGCGGGGCCGTTGCAGCCTACACAGGTGCGACGCAGCAGGCGTTGCAAGACGCGATGCTTGCACCGCTACGCACGCATCTTGCCTCCTACGCATCTTTGCCCGTCTGGTCGTCCACGCCCGTTGAACGTCCAGGACGCAATGCGGCGCCTGTGCCGACCTTTAGCCTTAGCCCGAGCGAGTCGATGCAAGCCGTAGCTGAAGGTTTACTTGGCCTGCCACGCTTGTTCGAGGTATACGCCGACGACGGCTCGCTGGCGTTCTCCCTGCACACACTGCCGCACGTGGATGAAGCGCTGTTGGCAAGCTTCGAGGATGCACCGCCGCCGGAGGCCGCAGCGCACCCCGCGCATCACCGACGACAGAGTGTCGCTCTCGCGCGACCGAGCATCTCCGGGGTGGGCATGCTCACCACTGCGCCCGTACTGAGCGCGGAGGCGATCGAGTCGGTGTGGCTCTCCGCGCTCGGCCGAACGTTACTCTCGCAGCTCACGAGCACCATTCTACCGCGCATCCGTACGCTGACGCCTAGCGGTGCAGCACAGCTGGCTAGCGATCTTGGGTATTTGTCAACGATTGTCGGCGCGCTGAATGCAGAGAGTGAGGATCTGGTCCAGTGGAGGGAGTGCGTGGGGCTGTCGGATGAGGAAGGGAGGAAGCTTGTCAGGGAGGGTGGGATGGGTGAGGGGAGGGAGGTCCTAGGGAATGTGGCGAGAATGAGAGGATGGGCGACAAGTCAATACTAGATCCGATAGTATACGTATCTGCCTTTTTGGGATGTGCGCGCTATTTTTTCCAGTTGTATAAGTTGAAGGCCGTGAGACCGACTTGGATCGGGGAATCGGACCGATCACCGAGCCGGCGAGGGGGCCAACCGAGAAGGCACTGCACTTTCAACCTCGCCACCATGATAGTTCTAACATCTTAACCTATATCTACTCGCACACGTCTCTCAATTCCAATGAAGACTGCTTCTATCTTTCTTGCTACGAATTTAAACCCGTTTTTTTCGAGGAAAGGCATAAAGTCAACGTTCGAGAGCGCGACTCAAGTTGCAACCCGCTCATATCTGAACCGGTGGTCGATAAGTTTCTGGAAGCAAGAAGGCTATGCGCCCGCTGAGAGTATGAGCGAAGCTCTTACAAGTACGGCGCTCATTGAGTAGTGCGGTGCTCGCTCACAGTAGGGGGTCCGATGTCCGAGCGAGCCAAGCGTAAGCAATGCGGGATACTTACCGTTGCACAGCTTCCGGTTGCACTTTGCCTCCAACCACCACCAGCGCGACTGCCAGCCATGTCCTCAGACGAAGAGGATCAACGCGAAGCTGGTCGACCTGCCTCTAAAAGGCAACGACGCGGTGTCGCGTGTGATATGTAGGGCATTGCATTTCTGGCAGAACCGTGAGGATAACAGGCTGACAACGTCGTCTGCGCTGTAGGTGTCGCAAACGGAAGCGTGAGTCTTGAGTTTCATCACATGGGTGCCGCTAGTGAATGATATGTTCATCTCGTTTGTGAGGATAGTCAAGTGTGAGTTGAGTACGGCTAGTAGTACCATTGCTACATACTCACACCCACGCCCGCAGGTGACGGGAAGCCAAATAATGACAGTCAGGCATCTTGCACCAACTGCAGGGATCATAAATGGAGTAAGTACTTCTCTTGTACAGTGTCTGCGATTCTGACTCGCGGATTGCAGATTGCACCTTCGTAAACGCACCTGGCAAGGTAGTCCCCGCCTCACTCGCGGCGACCATTAGGACTGACAATATCCCGCCAGAAAGTTGCACCTGGGTAGTGTGACCTGCTGATGAGATGGTTTTGCCTAGGCTGATTCCATTCAGATACATCGAAGCGCTTGAAACCAAAGTCAGGAAGCTTCAGAGCCTTATCAGCCGGGTAACGAACTTTCCAATAGGTACTCACGTTGACCACCAACTAATTGTGCCGTCTGCAGATGCTACCCGGACAAGACTTTACCCAGGAAGTCGGGTTTGAGCTGACACGCGATAATTGGATGCTTCCCGGTGTGTGCGGCGCTCCAGAACTTGAACACCCTAGTGCCTTCGTCACTGTCGGGTCCGCTCCAATCACACCCGATGCGGCTGCATCGAGCGCACTCTCTGTAATGGCTTCCGATCATACCACTCCGGCGACTACTACGCCAGGCGACGAACCTCCCTCCGACGACGAGATACCGGGGAGCGACCCGGCTATACCCTTGCGAAACCTCCGCGGAACTTCTCAATGGGCTTCATGGTCACAACATATGTCCACTCACTTGGGCAAATCCTTAGGCACCGGTCTTGTCAAAACCGCCTTTGAGATGTGCAAGGAACTTGTGCCAGACGTCATGACTAGTGAGATCCTGCACTTTCGATCCAAGGTCTGGGAACGACCCACTGTAAGCCCTCTTGTAGCTCAGGTATACGTGCTATACTCATGAGTATCCAGTGGCTGGAGGGGTTTGGAGACGAACCTTCACGGACAGCTTTCAATTTTCCCGACTACGACCTCATGGACGAGCTTATTGGGTGCTACTTCTCCAACAGTAACATATTTATGCCTATTCTTCATCGTCCTACCTTCCAAGAGGATCTACGGTCCGGCCTCCACTATCGTGATCGCAAGTTTGGTAGTGTCGTGCTCCTAGTTTGTGCCCTGGGGTCGCGCTACTCTCATGATTCGCGCGTTCTTTCATCCGGCGACAAGACTTGGCTATCTGCAGGCTGGAAGTGGTATACACAAACTCGAATCCTCGACGATACGACTCTCGCTTCCCCTGCTTCGCATTTACACGTCTTTCAGGCTACATGTGTACGCATCCGCGATTCCTTGCAACTCACAGCGTCAAGTACACCGCAAGCTGATTTGCCGTAGCTAGGAGCCATGTACATGTCCAGTGTCTCGCTAACGCATACGTGGATGTATGTAGGTGCAGGCCTCCGGCTTGCTGTGGACATCGGGGCTCACAAACGACACACTTACGGCGCTAAACCAACATTGGAGGATGAGCTATATAAGCGGGCATTCTGGTCGGTACCTTACATTGAGTACCTCCTGTCATGTTCTCTATAACACCTGTATTCGTCAGGATATTGGTCTGCCTGGATCGGACGTTAAGCACAATTATGGGTCGTCCTTGTTGTATCCAGGAAGAAGAGTGAGTGCACTCATGGCACTCAGCCCAGGTCGAGCTGCGCTCACCAATTTTCATTCAAAGCTTTGATCTCGAAATGCCGCACTGTTGCGACGACGAATATCTCGAACAGGAGAATCCCGAACTTGTCGCGAAACAGCCTAGCCACAAGCCTTCGCTTCTAAGCTACTTCGTGTGGACGATCAAGTTAACCCAGATACAAGGCCTCGCGCTGCGCACCATCGTAAATTTACCCCTTTTCAACTGTGGGGCCGGTCTAATGGGCTGTGCATAGTACGCTAGTACGAAGGCAAAGACACACTTCAACTTCCAAGGCAAGGAGTGGCTTGAACGCACTGTGGCGCACTTCGACTCGCTACTCAATAGCTGGTTCGACTCTGTTCCGGACCATCGTACGTGAACACTGCGCATGCGGCATATATGCACTAAAGATGCTCCTGGTACAGTGCGATGGGATCCTCTGCACGCCAACGACGTGTTCTTCAACCAGTCAGCGCACTTGTACTCGCTATATTTTACCACACAGATGGTCGTCCACCACCCGTTCATGTCAACACTCCATGCCATGTCGATTCCATACCCTTCCCTTGCTATCTGCACAAGCGCTGCCCGTTCACTAACGCGTGTGGTGGACGCCCTGCACAAAAGACAAGGTCTGGATCATATGGGTAGTTTGACGTGGATGGTACGCAAATTGATCTCTGTTACTACTACCATCGCTCACGGAACACAGATGCAGTATGCAGGGATTGTGACTCTCGTCGCTCTTGGGCATGCTCGCCTTGGAAACATCAAACTGGATCACAAACACGCGTTGGGGGATGTTGATTTGCTCATATCAATTCTGCGCGGAGGGGAAACCAGGTGGCGTTGGTCGGGCCGGCAAGCGTACGCACTTGCCCCAATGCTTTAGAAGTCAGTTGACACTGAATATGATGGCAGGGACGTGGTGGAGGGTTTGAGAGTGCTCGGCGAGGCACCAATCAACGAGCTTCAACAATCGTTGCCGCGCAAGCGTCCACGCAGAATGGACTATTCTGGCTCGTCAGTTGCCGCTGAGAGCCCTCGGGACGCGACATCTGAGATAACAGCCACCCAATCCTCTCCGGCCCCGATGCGCGGTGATCCCTCTACTACAAACTGGGACACATTCACAATGGGCTCCAGCCAGTCCGTTGCTGCTGATGAGTTCGCAACGTACCCCATGGGCTTTCCGCACGACGGCCCGCTCTCACAAAGCACGGGCACTGTGTTCGGAAACATCGACTTCGGTGCGCTCTTTGGCCTAGGAGATACTGGCTCGGATAATCTCCGACCATGGTCACCTTTGCCGTTTGATGAAGCGCAAAATCGGTCCGCAGTTTTGGCTGGACTGCCCCTAGGTGGTGGAGAAGGTATGGGCTTCGGGTCGGAGGGCTGGTCGGGCATGGTATTCGGCGATGGGTGGGTCAATTTCTCTCAGATGAAACTACAGCGTACTGACGACTTCGCGCGTCTAGAGGGGAGGACTGGCAATGGATGGCACCACAGCAGGGCACAGATAGTCAGGAATATACGAATCACCGGCCGCGCGACTGACAGAGTAAGTTCACGTAGCTCGCTCGTCGTGACGCTCCATGTATGCATTCGACCACTCAAGTTCACAATATCATCATTTATCATTGCGACAAACCCCAAAGGGATTAGGCATCGAGAAGACGCAGGTAAGCAGCAAGAGATAGAAAGCCCGGCTCGCAGTGACAAGGGGAAGCACAACTAGTATGGCGCGCGCTCCGTGAGCGTCACGGTATTGTTTGCGAGATCAAAAGTGCTGACGACATTGTGCAAAAATGTATCTCCACTGATGATGATGCTGGTCAGTAATCCCCCAAAGGCTGGATGAAAGCATGTCGCGACGTACAGGATAAAGATGTTGCCGTCCTCATCTGGCCCTCCATCATCATGGCCCGAGATGCAGACCTGATTTCCATCCTCATCTGCGCCGATGGGCAGGATGAGATCGGCGGCGGTGACATTGAAGCTGACTCCGCCGATGACAACCGCGAACTCTGGAGCCGTAGCAGTGCAGTTGACGAGATATGCACCTTCGTCGTCACTCCACACTGCAGGCGGATCGAAAGCAGCCGCCAACGCGTTGGCGATCGGAGTGGGTAAATAGAGCAGCGTGGTTCCCGTGTCGAGGATGGACTGGCCAGATGTCGAAAGGGCATCCGACCCGGGGAACACGTACGCATCGATGTCGACGGTGTAGAAGAAGAACTCGGAGTCTGTGGATGACACTTGCTCTCCCTGAATAGGTACAGTGACGGAGGTCGCTGTCACGTCGACGGGTGCAATACCACCAAAAGCAAGGAAACCAAGATCAGGGTCGACCACAGAGCCTTCTTCAGCAGCGACTGAGCCACGGTTAAGTGCCACAGAGAAAACTGCCATGCAAGATTAGCGCTCGAGCCTCACCTTGATGGGCAGGGTGCTTACCTGGTTGAGAAACGGCACCCTCCTTGATGGCCGTGAAGAAGAAGGGATCGTACTCCTCGTTATTCGAACTGCTGTCGTCGTCGGGGTCGGTCGTATTGAAAACACTCGTGAGCCCCGGATAACATAACCCCATAAGTCCAGAGCTGACGCTATCGCCGAACCAGAACGCGGTCGTTACAACACCGACCTCCTCTGTGTCTGGTGTCAGGACTTCGAGCAAGAGTCATATGGTGATCGTGCACGACTCACGAGACGTGACGGAGAGGTCGCCGATGGTAACGGTCTCGAAACCAACATCTCCCGTCAAGAATTCGCCGTCTCTGTTCATACATGAGGTACTGAGAGGTACAAATAGTCTTCTCAGAAGACGCACCCGTACGCAATGTTGAAGTTATGGCCGGCTAAAGGGAAAGAGTCAGCACAACCCTCCAAGACCCTTAAAAAACTACTGACGGTACGCGACGAAGGTTGACGAGACATTTGGGTCATACCCGGACGAGCCAAAATCGCATTCCGACTCTGGCTCATCGTCGCCGCTGGAGCTGATACACTGGAAGCCCTTCGCCACTAACCAAGTGTCTGAACTGCCGGTGTCTAGATGCGCGTCAGTAAACTAATCCTTACAAAGAACAATTGCAGAACTGACCCACGATGACAGGGAACGTCTGAGTACCAAAAGTGATGTCCACAAGGTACTCTTCGTCCTGATCACTGCCCGACACGGAGACGACGGTACTGTTCTTTGCCTCAGGGCGGTTGGTCAAGTGGCGCAACGCCTTGGCCTTGCTGGCCGGGCGAGGAACAGTCCGGCTCAAGCTGAGGACATGCTGCGCGACAGGAAGAGCAGTCCGCTTCTCGATGTCGTCGCTGGCAAAAGTTACGTGACGCGAAGTGTACGCATGCGCCCGGAGCGCAAGAAGTAACAGGGGGAGCAGAGACGCCATACCGCACAGCTTAGCGCAACCAGGGAGCAGCAGCACTGACGCGCTGACGCCCCATTGCGAGCACTATTTGTATTTATACCCCGTCGCGACGCCTTCGAATTCGGTGACAGTCTGGTGGAAGCGGAACAAAAGACGCGTCGTTGGGGTCGTGTGAGCAGATAGCGACCAATCCGGTTATCCATCAGCTTCGGGAGAGGTGGTGTGAACACATGCTTGCACAAATCGAAAAGCAGCCCTGACAGGAAGGTGGACCTCGCGCGTACGTACGCATCTCAACGACAGTGTGTGCCATGCAGCGGCACCATATCGTCATACTTTAGACATGCGTGCCTGAGCATGAATGGCGAGCGTGGTGATCATTGAAGCTATGACTGTAAGCATCCGCCGACAGTTATTTTATGACTTCCAACGCGTCGAAGAACATGATATACTTAGCTGCCTAGCATCCGCTGGTCCAGGCCATAGTGAATGAAACTGCTACAGAGTGGATGAGGCGGTCCTTGTTTACGGCAGGCCTCCTGAGCCTTGAAGATAAGACCGGGCCGGTCGGCGGTCGTGACAATGATCATAATCGGACAGGACCCGCTGGCATTCTATGCACGATGCACGAGGACGCACGTCCACTGACCGTCCAGCACTCAGCCCAACAGAGCCACATTTTCTCATGAATAAACCCGATTCAGGAAGATGGTGGCAAGAAGCAAGATAGAGGAGTCAGGAAGAAATCGAGTTGGCCAACGGATAGGTAGGGTTTGATAACATCAGACAACCCCTTATCGATTATCAACCATGTTAAGAGCGACCGCGCATTGACCTGCTCGACGTTTTGCCCAGTAGGCGCTTTAGACCTACAACGATCATCGTGTAGACCATACTCGGTAGAAAACCTTGTCTAATGATTCAGACCGGCGTCGGTGCTTCTAGAAGAAACTGAGGTAAGGTTGTCCGAACGGGTCGCGTCCTGCATAGCCTTGGAAGACGTGGGGTATTCAGCCGTTGCACAGCTGCTTCCGGTTCGGCTTTCTGGCACTTTGTCTCCTACCACCACGCACAATCGTATGACATGTCCTCAGACGAAGAGGACCAGTATGGTGTCGGCCCGTCTGCACCTAAGAAACGGCGACGCGTGAACGCGTGCGATATGTACACCAATGCCATTTGCTAAATTGTGG
This sequence comes from Peniophora sp. CONT, assembly GCA_001632445.1. Classification (NCBI taxonomy): domain Eukaryota; kingdom Fungi; phylum Basidiomycota; class Agaricomycetes; order Russulales; family Peniophoraceae; genus Peniophora; species Peniophora sp. CONT. The sequence goes on along the minus strand of KV424747.1, from coordinate 33,174 downwards.
ATAAGGGGCTAATCACGTTGTCTTCATCTGTAGGTGCCGGAAGCGGAAAAGTGCGTGATGTCGATTGGTCAGGGTATCGCTGGTATAGTCTATTTACAAGCCTCCCCTCTGTGATCACAGTCAAATGTAAGCCCACTATAGCTGCCACTACCACATATTCACGGACATACTCGCAGGTGATGGAAGGCCACCTGGTAATGGCAAGCAATCGTGCCAGAACTGTACCGATCATGGCTGGAGTGAGTGCCTTCCTTGCAATATAAGTCATATTTACTCACGCAGAGTAGACTGTACCTTCATCAGAACCCCTACCAAGGTATGCCCCTAATCGTCCTACGGTGTTCGTCGCGTCTTACAATTGGCCGCCAGAAATACGCACCGGGGTATGCTGACTGGCTGAAGAGTGTTCATCTTTCTAAAATGCTTCTAGATACGTCGAAGCGCTTGAAACCAAGATTAAGAAGCTCCAAAGCCTGATTAGCCGAGTAAAGAAACCAAATGACATTGTCAGCGATCATCGACTGACGTCGCCCTTTGCAAGATGTTACCGGGACAAGACTTCACCCAGGAGGTTGGCTTCGAGCTGACTACCGAGAACTGGATGCTTCCCGGTGTCTGCGGCGCTCCAGAACCGGAGCACCCAAGTGCATTCGTCGCCGGGCCCGTATCCCCTGCCAGCCTCACACCTGATGCGGTTGCGTCAAGCACACTGTCCGTGATGAGTGCCGACCATGCAACACCGACGACGCCTATGGAAGACGATCACCATTCGTCTGACGATGACAGGCGCGACCTGACAATCAAATTGCAGAGTTTGAACAGCCCATCTCATTGGGTCTCGAGGTCGTACGATATATCCAGCTACCTGGGCAAATCATCCCCCACTGGTCTTGTCAAAACCGCGTTTGAACTGCGCAAAATACTGGCCCCCGGCATGACCACCTCTACTATCCTTCGCTCAGGGGTTTGGAAACGACCCGCCGTAAGCATCTCTTAACTTCCCACTGCTCGGTATACTCAGGAACTTCCCAGTGGCTCAACGATTACGGTAATGACGCTTCATACAAACCTCTCCATTTCCCCGATCCCGACCTCATGGACGAACTTGTCGGGCGCTACTTTGCCAACATCAACATCCTGATGCCTGTCCTACATCGCCCTACCTTCGAAGATGATCTACGATCCAGTCTTCATCTTCGTGATCGTACCTTTGGCAGCGTCGTCCTGCTGGTATGCGCTCTGGGATCGCGCTTCTCGTATGACCGCCGTGTTCTTGTTGGTGGCGACAAAACCTGGCTATCTGCGGGTTGGAATTGGTTTACCCAAACTCGAGTTATGGATGATGCAACGCTCTATTCTACATCATCCTCGCATCTTCATATTTTACAGGCTGCTTGCGTGCGTATTGATTACTCCGAGACTGCGATGGAAGTGCTTACTCATGTCAGTTGGCTACAATATACATATCCGGTGTATCGCAAATACACGCGTGGATGTATACCGGTTCTGGCATACGATATGCTCTGGATATCGGTGCTCACAAACGACGGGCTTACGGCGCGAAACCCACGCTGGAGGATGAAATGTACAAGCGGGCCTTTTGGTGAATATCTGGGTCGTTTGCTGCTCAGCGATCAACTGACTTTGCTAAACTTACAGGGTCCTGATCTACTTGGATCGGACGATGAGCACCGCTATGGGTCGACCCTGTGGTATTCAGGAAGAAGAGTGAGTGCATGACACCCTGCCTAGAATACGCTTATAACACTCTAACACTCTAAAAGCTTTGATCTCGAGATGCCGCACTGTTGTGATGATGAATATCTTACGCACGAGGATCCTGAACAGGTTGCGAAGCAACCGAGCGACAAACCTTCGGTACTCGGCTACTTCATCTGGATGCTTAAGTTGACCCAGATCCAAGGTCTCGCTCTGCGGACTCTCGTATGTTCACTCATCCTGTAATCCAATATAAGGAGCTGATTCAAGTTGCTTGCACCCAGTATGCTAGCACGAAGGCCAAGGCGCACTACAATTTCGGAGGCGAAGAATGGCTTACACGTACTGTTGCTCACTTCGACTCCTTACTCAATAGCTGGATCGACAATGTTCCGGATCAATGTACGTGAACCCTACCTTCGCGGCAAATGTCTGATATTGAAGATGAAATCTTACAGTACGCTGGGATCCCACGCGCGCCGACGACACCTTCTTCAGCCAATCAGCACATCTATACCTGCAGTATCATACTACGCAGATCATGGTCCACCGTCCTTTCATATCCACATCCCATCGAACGCCGATACCGTTCCCATCTCTGGCGATCTGCACGAACGCTGCACGCAGTTTGACCCGTATAACAGATGTTCTGCATAAGAGACATCGGGATCAAGTCGGTGTCCTGACTTGGGTCGTGCGTCAACTCACATACCAGCGTTACCTTGAATTGCTCACAAAGAGCAGACAGGGAATGCGGGTGTTGTAACACTGGTCGCTATTGCTCAATCTCGCCTCGGTAACTTCAAGCTCGACCGCAAGCAAGCCTTGGCGGATGTCGACTTGCTCATAACTATCCTGCGAGAGAGGGAAGAGCGCTGGCGTTGGGCCGGTAGACAAGCGTACGCCATCTCCTACGTAACCGGAACATGATGGTTCGACTGAATGGTGCATTAGGGACGTGCTCGAATCTCTGAGAGTGCTCGGAGAAGCTCCTGATGAGCAGCCAACGGTGTCGCGTAAGCGCCTTCACGGAGCGGACACCCCTACTATCCCAGAGAAGCAGGTTGACACGACGTCTGACCCTCTTGCCGCGCCTCCACCTCAAGCCACGACGCAAGAGCACAATGCATCTACTATGGACTGGGATGCGCCCTCGATATTTGACCACAGCGCCAGCGAGTCTTTGACGGACGGCATGGGTCATCAGCACCATGGTCAGCTCCCGCCGAGCACGGGCACCGTATTCGGCAATGTCGACTTCGGCGCGCTCTTCGGCCTCGGAGATCCCAGCCAAGAGGGCGCGCAACCGGCGTGGTCGCCTTCCGCGTACGACGATGGTGGACTGAACACGCCTTTGACGGGTCCGCTCTCTGGCAGCAGTGAAGGTCTTGGCTTTGGATCAGAGGCTTGGTCGGGCATGGGGTTTGACTTCGGGTGAGTCGGTCTATGTCCTGCGATACCATCAAGAGCTGACGCGTCTGAGCTTGCAGAATAGAAGACTGGCAGTGGATGGTGCCACCACAACAGGGCACGAGCAATCAGGGGTCTTCTGGAGAGCCGTGATAGCGGCTGTGGATACCTGTTTATATGATCCTAATATGCATTGCCATGGATGCGCTAGATGATGGGATAAAGATACAGTTGTGAACGGCACAAGTCCCTCGATGATGAGCCAAATGTAACCTAGTTTGCGAACGCCTGAATGCCCGTGATCTCCTTCCCAATGATGAGTGTATGAATGTCGTAGGTTCCTACCGCGCTTCGTCAGCATCATATGGCACACGATATAGAAAGGAACGTACCCTCGTATGTATTGGTAACTTGTAAGTTTCCAACGTGCCTTCCGATATGATACTCGTCGCTCGTCGCGTTCCCGCCCAGGATATCCAATAAGATACGCGAATGCTGCAGCGCCTTGCCACAGTTGTTGCGCTTGACCATGCTGATCATGGCGGGCGCAAGCTTTCCCTCGTCCTTCAGACGACCCACGCGCAAGCTCGCCTGAAGACCGAGCGCAGCCTCAGTATGCGCGTCGACAAGCTTCTTCTGCACGAGCTGGAAGGACGCGAGCGGGCGCGAGAACTGATGGCGTTCAAGACCGTAGTTCCGCGCGACGTCGATGCAAGCCTCGAGCGCTCCAATCACGCCCCACGAGATACCGAATCTAGCGAACGACTGTCAGACAAGAGATGAACTGGAGACAAACCTAGGCTCACCGTGCATTGTTCAAACATGAGAATGCGGCGCCAAGACCGAGAGCCTTAGGCAGTAGGGCGTCGTGCGAGACTTTCACATTGTCCATGAAGATAGACCCTGTCGGGCTAACGCGCAGCGCATGCTTGTTGTGTATCCGCGGTGCAGACAAACCGTCCATGCCCTTCTCCAGAATGAAGCCTCGGACCTTATTATCCCACTTGCACCGCGCCCAAACTATGAACACGTCGCTATAAAACGTAAGCGCTACAGACTTTGTAGGCCGAGGGGTAGACATACGCAAATGGAGCATTCGAGATCCACGTCTTGCTACCTCGCACGATATAGCCGCCGTCTGCCTCCTCGGCGACAGTGTCCATTCCTGCCGGGTCGCTGCCATGGTTCGGTTCTGTCAGACCCTACACATGCGGCAAGCTTTGAGCATCGCTCATTGCGGCACAGATGCAATCAAACATACAAAGCAGCCCACGAGCTCGCCCTTGGCGAGACCCGGAAGGTACTTCTCCTTTTGCGCATCCGAGCCGAAAGCATTGATGGGATGCATGACGAGCGAGCTTTGCACGCTGCCCGTACTACGATACCCAGAGTCGACGCTGAAAGTAGTACATGTCAGCATACATCACATACACGTGTAGCGCACATACATACCGCTCTAACTCACGAGCGATGAGTCCATACGCGACGCTACTGACACCGGCGCAGCCGTAGCCCTCGATGGTGGGTCCCAAGATGCCCATTTTGCCCATCTCAGGGAGAATCTCTAAATCAAGCTCTGGGAAGCTGACCGTCAGATTCATGCTCGCGGTACGATAGAGAGAGCTGCCTTACTCTCTGTCCGGTTCGCCTCAATAACGCGAGGAAGAAGGAACTCCTGTATAATGTTAGATAGATCCAGCCACATATGCATTGCATCTGTACCTGACAGAACTCCCGAGTTGTGTCTCTAGAATGGGTTGTCCATGTCAGACTCGGCATACACTCCTTACAATAAGATACAATGCGTACCGAATGGCGATCTCCTCGGACGTTAACTGACTGTCCAAATCAAAAGGATCCTGCAAGATAGCTTTAGTAGGAAGCATGCAAATGACTTCTTCATTGTATCGCTTACCTCGGCATTGAACTTCGCGAATCCTGTATACCCCACGATTCAGTTCATGGCGTAGAAGTCCTGGACGGGTCTTGACGTACCTGACGCGCTTCGTGTCGCCAGCTGCGACCGTAGCACAGTACGAGTGGCGCATCCCCGTGCGAGAGTTCTCAAGCCGAGCATTATTGACTGGTGATGGAAGTACAAGGCAACTGGTGGTCGTCCAAAGGCAAGTGCGGGGAAGCGTCCATGGTCCGCTCCGGCGTTCGGCGCGAGCGGCCGATGACAACTGAGGAAAACACATGTGACTTGTAGTACCCACGCCATCACTTGTCTTAGGCGATGGCGTCGACGTTCGGCACCTACGAGCTACTTGCCGTCGCGGCGCTCTCTATCCCAGCCATCTACCTCGGCTACTCAGCTTTGTTCTCGCCGGCTCAAACCACACCGAAAGAGGAGCAGAAAGAAGATAAAGAAGAGAAGACAATCATGCAGTCGGAACGCACAGATCTCGCACCGCCCAAGGATGACCCTTGGCTGCAGGAGCAGTTGAAGGAGTTCAATGGATCGGACCCCAACAAGCCGATATATGTGGCTATTAAGGGTATGCAGTTACAGGTTGCTACACCGTTCGGTTGCTCACTGGGTTTGAAGGGACTGTATTCGACGTGTCTCCTAAGCGCGAAACATATGGCCCTGGCGCATCCTACAACCTCTTTGCAGGACGAGACGCATCCCGCGCCCTTGGAAAGTCGAGCTTGAAGGAGGAGGATGCATCGCCGGACTACAGCGACCTACCGGAGAGCGAGCGCAAGGTCCTCGATGATTGGCACTCGTTCTTCTTGTGAGTGACCCGCACATCACTTCTTCACCGACAGGCGTAGCTGATAATCGCTGCAGGAAACGTTACAATGTTGTTGGTCGGGTCACCGACCTACCTTCCGCCGTCGCGAATCTGTAACCACCGTATCTGCGTGTGAGATAGGAATGTATGATTAGAAACGTGCTCTCATCGGCTATGCGGGATTCCCTGGACCGTATGCCTATTCTTCTCATGGCAAGCATGAAGGACGCACACGTCCAGAACTAAACAGACTTGCATGTGCAACACATATGGGTCATGTTGTGAATACTGATTGAGCTCTACGCGATCAAGGCGTTTGACACCAACTCGGGTAACACGACCACAGCTATTTCTCCCCGAGAAGCATGGACTGTATCGCATCCCGCCATCGTACATAGCATCTCACTCCCTGCTCCTGGCTCGTACCCTTATCTTGTGCCTTCCGACGTGCTGTTTTTGCACCAGTACGTCCCGAAAGGCTCGGTAAACATATTCTCCGACTCGACCATTGTAACTCGCGTCGAAGATCTCTGGAGCGATACGCTAAAGTACAGTATCAGCGCATCGCTGGCTTTGATCTGCGCCGCTGGGACAGTGAGAATCCGCTCGGCGCTTGTACATACAATGACGACGTTCTCGGCGTGCTCGAGGAGACGATCATGGCTGTAGAACCATTACAGTGACACTTAAGGACCTCGTCTTCGGCCTTTCTATCTTACTTGAGACGGGTGCTGAGGTAGTTCCCTCGTTGGTGCACCCTCTATAATGTCATTGCAAGGGACTACGAAGCTGACACAATATCGCTAGGCTGTTTCGGGTGGTAAAGCGCCATTCGAACACACGCGCCCCGCGCGTTGCCGGCCGCCTGGAGCACGTTGTCTCTTCACATTGAACGGCATCTTGACTCCAGAAGACATGCCAAATGCAGGCCGTCATCAGGGTACGCTAGATTTGCGCTCATTGCAAAAGGGTATAGCTGAGAAGTCACGGCAACTAGTGTTTTGACCTGTAACAGGGATTTGCCGGTACTGTAACTGGTCTGTAATTTAAGTAATCACTCGGCAGTTGTGCAGCGGGGCAGGAAATCTTGCACAAGACGGACGGAAACCAGGCGTAAGGCGAACACGAACAAAATATACAAATCGGCAACAGTTGTAGAATGTCATGTGCGTTCGTTTTATGGAACAATCGCCGCTTTCTCGCGGACACGCAGAGAGCGTCGCACTGACTGTAGAGGTTGAATGGCGCGGCTTCGCTTCGCGTGCGGCCCACTAGCAGTATCCTCATCGACCTCGGCATCGCGCTTGCGTTTAGGGGCTCGTGCCTCTTCACGAGCATGTACGGGAGCCGTGTCTATCGTCGCCGAAGGTTCGGGCGCATTGGCTACGCGCGGATCGCGACAGCGTCCCGGCGTCTTGGAATGGTGTTCCTCGAGTGAAATCCCGAATGAGGAAGGGGATTCTGTGGCAGCAGTCGTATAGCTGGCAGAAGTGGTAGCGATAGGCGTATCAGGGGGGTTCCTTGGAAGTGGGGATAGTTTGCGGGTCGATAGTTCGTTGACGGCAATGCGCTTGGCGGGCCGCCCGACGGAGTCGTCGTGCCCGTCTGCACGAGAACGCTTCAGCGTCCGCGAAGGGGCAAGGGTTGTAGACGGTAATGCACGATAAACATCTGTGATGGGTAGGGGCCGGAGCGGAGATACAGACGCGGCCACGGGTGGCTCAGCCAGTCCAATAATTTCAGTCTTGCAGGCGGGAGAGGGCGCAATGAGAGATTTTTCGGCCTTGTCCTCGACGTGATGCTCGGTTGATCCCGTGTAAACCTCTCCGGGGGAAGTGCAACGAGGTTTGGAGCTGGTATCGAAAGTGTCGACTTTAGCAGCGGAACGCTTGGGACTCGGAAGCTGTGGGACGGCGTAACCGGGGTAGGTGCGGCGAACGTATGGAACGAATTGTGCACGTTTTGCAGGAGTCATGTCCAGGCGGCCACCATAAGCAATAGGCGAGATATACCGCCAGTCCCTGTGAAGTCCCACAGGAAGGCGGTAATGCATCGACCAATGGCGGATTTCGAGCGGAGGCGGATTGATACCAGGTGTCTGTTTGTACCGCACCCCAAAAGACCAAATCAAGTCTGGATGATCGGCTGGAAGACCGTCTGGGTCCTCCGGGCCCGACCAAAGGGGGCGCCTTCTCAAAAACTCGCGTACCTCCGGAGTCTCGTGGAGTGGCAATGGGGAGTCATAGAAGGGGGTCTCTGGTCGCTGTGGCCTGTCTAAAGGGCCACGATATGTTTGGGAGCCATCCGACACCGACTCCATCGGGACTGTAGGACCCATAGTCTTTCCTCTGAGCGTACATCAATATTGCCTTCATGTAAGGTTGATGGCACTCACACAGGGTTTCGCGTGGTCAATATCACTCTGCGTATGCGGAGTATCTCATCCATGGCTTGCCTGACGACGCGCCCCACAGGCGAGAGTTTTGGCATGAGGGTCTCCGTGGTATGCTCAGTATACATGCACTCGAGCGCGTCCGGTTGACCAAGTGTGCTATCGAAGAATACACAACCGCCAGGGTCGTCGGGTGGCGATCGTTCATCAATCGGAAGGGGAGTGAAAGTCACTCGGTCATTATCGCGCAAAACACGGACTTCGCCATCAGCCAGACGCCTGAAGTTGACCTAGAGGGTTTCAATAATCTGGGTATACTGATCTTTAACATGATATCTGCTGACCCAGGTTCCGTTCGCAGATCGCAAGTCCAAGATGCTCAAACGATGACCGTCCCAGACGAGTTTGCAATGCTGCCGACCTGCGTTGTGTTCAACAACCTGAAGCTGTAAACTACTTCATGAGAAAACACTCACTGGTCATGGCAGAGTACGAGCCGCCGAGAATGATATCATTGGCTGCTGCACGGCCAATCATATACTCCCTCGGCGAAGTCGAGTCAAGGATGCGTAATGGCCCGAGGGTGACCCTCAGTCGTGGATCTTCCAGCCCAGACGCAGTGCGTTCCGTCGTAGCAGGTGAGTCATCTTGTGCAGAAGGTTGCACGTCTATAGATGGGCGAACCGCAGAGGGCCGAGGCATAAAATGATAGTGATAAGGCAGCGCGAGCATGTCGTTCAATTCTGGTTAGATACGGCAGTGAATGTCCAAGTCCGACTGAAGTTAAGGAACCGGACAATCGGTACCGACAGGTCTTTCTTTTGCCCCGCGTCGATGGGGATGAGTGCAAGGTGTGCGCGGGTGCTGGTGGTCAAAGGCAAGGCAAGGAGATCGCCAGGAACTCGCAATGAACAAGGGCCGAACGACCAGGGCACCTTTGCCGTGTTGGTCACAATAGCAGATCTCTGGTGGGAACGCCCAGCATCTCGTGTATACGGCGAGCCTCGAACAATAATTGCGATACCTGCAACTGTATACGGTACATATCGTGATCGTAGAGGTCCTGTACATGCTATGCTTGCGCATAATTGCGTGGGACTAGTAGTCACGGCAGCGCGCGGTGGGAAGTATCTTTCGGCAAACGCCGTCTATGCCGCTACGGGCCGGGACGGCGGCTATTTGATCTTTAGGATAGGCAGCGACGACCATGTTCGTCGTGCCTCAACGTTCAACTCTTACAATAAGCATGATCTGAATGCGACCAGAGGTCGATCGACATCCTTGTCCTGCGCGTTCCTCAGTTCCTTGTTGTCTGCATACCGAATCGGATCCCTCTTGTTCTCCGTGGGCATGCGGTTTGTTGTTCTCCTCACTCGAACCAGCACTGCCAGGTACTGACCTTGTCTCCTGTCGTCTGGAAAGGACGGCAGGCGGGGTATAAAAGGCCGTACTACGGGAAGAGGGGCCTGACCGTCTCTTCTTTCCGCGCACCTGTCTGGACGATCTGCTGGCAGATATGAATACTCTCAACTCTATCTCTACTCTCGCCGACGCCCTTCCTTTAGTATATCCTTCTGTCGACGTGGAGTTTCTAGCCCATCTCGTGCCGATCAAAGAGGCAAATCAGGTCTTACACCACTCTCCGATCGGCCAGTTTGTTACCTCCCCCTGGACCGATCCTTTGGTCACTACATTCGTCGCCGACGGCAAAAGTCTGTCGCGCTGCGTTCGGTCTCTTATCTTGCTTACAATACTGACCCCTTCCGATAGTCAAATGCTACTTTACTTGGAACGGCAAGAAAAGCTTCGACAAGGCAGAATTCACTGTAACGCTATGCAGCAAAGCCACCATGATGGTATGTGCTAATTCTGACATTACTGCACGCACACTCCTCTAACTTAAAAACACAGGTGAACGACGAACAGCTGGTGTACGGGATGCCTGTCGATTTGCATGACTGTGATACAATCCAGCTCTTCGAATTCGCGAAGCCGACCGAAGGCCTTCCCCGCATTGACGTTAAATTCTTCTACCGCATAAAACACGTTTTTTGCAGCGAGAAAACGGGCAAAACTTACATGGTCCTTAGCCGTGCCGGACAAGGAGGTTATGGAACTGTCCACAAGTGCCGTAATCCGGACGGTGAGCAGCGCCTTGCAGTTAAAAGGACCAAGGCCGGGGCGTTACTTCCTGGGGGACGATGCGCCGAGAGCCACGAGGTTGTTACTCTCCGGGAAATCTGGGAAAAGGTAAAAGAAATGAAGGTCGTGAATCAAGAGCTCGGACTACCGGACATTGATCCACACGTTGTCATGCTGCGGGACCACTGGGTTAACGGGACCTCGCAGCGTATGTCCAGTGTTGTCCCTAAACCATCTCGTTACCTGTACTAATGAAAGTCAGTGATTGTCATGGACATGGCTCTAGAAGATCTGCACGGTCGTGTGAGCAAAAACCCCAGCGTCCAAGGTTCAACGCGTCTCGGTGAGCTCTTGTACAAGGATGAAACTGGTCTGGCTACTGATGCATCGCGCAATGTTTTAAGTTGAAGCCGAGGTGCAGTCGATCGCGCGCCAAGTGCTTACGGGCCTCAATGTGCGTACCAGCTAGCTCGGGATCGTCGAGATTGTTTGTACTAACCATTAGACTTAGTTTATCCACTGCATGGGTTACGTCCATTGCGATATCAAACCCGCCAATATCTTGATGTACGGCCAACGCGAGGGCGCAGGAGATCCTTATAGTCATGTTGTCATCGCGGACCTCGGAATTTCCCAGAAAGAGACCGATCTTGCGAAGGTGGCCGCTCTAGGGGTGAGTGAGAGATTTGAGTAGTCCGTGCAGCAAGACTAACGATGTCGTCTTTGAAAGCAAACCTTCCTTGGAACTCCCGGATTTCTCCCCCCGGAGGTAGCAGGGTCTACCCGGGTCTATTCTCCACTTGTCGATGTATGGGCTACCGGAATATCTCTATACTACGCGTGCGCCCAACTTCTCCACTCTTCCAACGGGCGTGACTTATGCAAACCTAACAGGTATACGGGCAGCTATCTATTCAATGGGACTTCCCCAGAGCTAGTACAGGCGTTGACAGACCAGGGAGAGCATCTAGCAAGGCTGTCGGAACTGCCTGTCAGTTATGCAGGTAGGATCCTCACCCTTTTGTTCAGTGTTTCAATTCTTAGGTTTTCTACAATACAGCATTCGAGTTCATCTGCCGCTGCCTACAGGCGAACCACCTGCAGCGCCCTACGGCCGCGCAAGCGCTCTTCGATGAATGGTTCCACTTTGTACCGCAACCTTCTGCTCCCTTCACGCCCGCAAACGTCAGCAATCAGTTGCCCGCCTTGGATTACCCCATGGCATTTTGGCCACCTCCGCCAGCTCTGCAGGCGGAGCAACCCCAGCAAGTGGAGAAGCGCGGTCTTAACCAGGATACGTCAGGGGAGGGTCAGGGCGGCGCACACAAGCGTATGCGCATCGCCGCAGACCCAGGACCCCCCGAGGAGGCGGCGCAAGCTGGACCGGTTCAGCAATAGTCATATCTCCGCACGAACTTCTCCACGGACAATCAGATCGGACATCTAGGACGATACCTATAGCATACTCTCACTTCGGTACAGTAGAGATCACCATGTAATACGAATGTAACGTGTAACGACCATATACTTTCCGCGGCAGGATCTGGCAGGATCACAGTGGATAGCTACTCGCTCAGCGCGAGAAAGTAATTATCTCGGTACAGCCCATTCTTCCCTCGCCGGGTCGCCTTCCCTCTGCTCGCCATCCCGCCTATCGCGTTCCTCGCGCCTCATACGCTCCACCATCCTCCCACGCACGTAAAGCAATAAGCTCACGACGACGCACAGCCCGATGAGTACAGCTGTCTCGAAAACCTCGTCCTCCTCAGCAAACTCCTCGCGGTTAGGACGGAGAGCGCCATCAAAGTAATCCTCCGGTCCATAGTCAGTATCCCGGTCGCGCTCTTCACGTCTACGCTCGTAAGCCCACTGCATATCGTCAGACCAAAGTCTAAGTAGTGCACAGAAGAAATGCATACCTTGATAGGGTCGTCATCGTCGTCCCGCGCATCCAAGCGCCTACGGTTGAACTCGTCCCGTGCGCGACCCATATACCATCCACCCTCATCGTCACCTTCACCATACCTCTCCTCGGCCTCCTGCCTTTCTCTCTGTTCCTCTCGTTCCCGCTCGCGCTCTCTAGCGCCCTCAATTTCTCTTCTAGCCTCCTCGCCAATCTCCTCGTCAGTCTCAGCTTTCCATATCCCAAGCCCGCCTTCACGGCCTAGCAAAGTATGCCAAGCGCTGCGTGCGTACAGCTTCGCTAGTGATATCGTGACGGGAAGGTATGCCTCGGCGTTCATCTCTAATGCACCGTCGTAGTGTCGTTTCGCAAGGTGAAAGTCCTGTGCCACGCCCACGCCATTTTCATACATCCACCCCAAATTCCACATCGCGAGCGCGCTCAACTGTGTATCCGCTGCGCTCTGGTAGTACGCTGCAGCGCGGGACGCCCGCTCGTCCGCGCTCAGTGCGCTGGAAGACGACGTGGAGGATGGAGAGGTTGACGACTCTGACGGTATCCCGAGTCCATGGAAGTAGTAGTCTCCAACCTTGACGAGCGCATCGACGTTATTCTGCGCTGCACTTCGTGTCCACATCTTAAGCGCATCCTTCGCAGAGTCGATAGTGACCGTCTCTCTTGCAAGCATACTCCTATCCGCATCCAACGCCCAAGCCACGTTATTCTGCGCCGCCTCGACACCCCGTTCCGCAGCAACACGCCAGTGCATCAGCGCCAGCTCAATATCGCCGCGCTCGTATGCGAGCTCGCCGGCGCGTAGATCGTCTCGGCCCCATGCAGCTGTGTCGGGTGTTGCCCAAGATGCACGCTCGGCGGCGACCTTGAAGAAGGATGTGGCCATAGAGCAGGTGGCGGCGCGCATGGCTGGCTGAACGGAGCTGAGGGTGCGAGAGTGGATCATGGCGAGGTGGTAATATGCCTCGAAGGGCGAGCCGTGGCGCATGGCGGATTCGAAGTACGTAGCTGCGAGTTTAAGGTCACCCTTCTCTGTATAGGTAGATGATGCTTGTCAGCACATATGAAGAAAGGGACGACAAAGACCACTCACGAGCAGCATGTTTGCCAAGGTTAACCTGCGCCTCTGCGAGCTCCTGACTAGCCGCGGTATGGAAATGCGTAAGCGCCTTGCGCAGATCCTTACGCCCATCAATCACTCCATCCCTCCAAATAATCCCAAGCAGATTATGACACTCCTTATCACCATATTCGGCACCCCTCTCAGCCCACATCCTCGCTTTGCGCGGGTCCTTGGGCACACCCTCTCCTCTCAGATGCATACGCGCGAGGTACGCTGCGGCAGCCGACTGTAAGCCCACGCCGCCTTTCGGCTGGTCGTCAGGATTGCGAAGTTTCGCGTGTTGCAAGGGGTCGCGAGGATCAACTGGCCAGACGCTGCGTGCGAGTTTTTCAAAGTGGTATCGTGCGCGGGCGAAGTCGCGTGGGACGCGCATTGCTCCTTCGCCTCCTGAGGCGATGCCGCCTGGCGCGGAGTAGATCGAGCCTTGGTAGAAAATCTTGCCGAGGCGGTAGAGGAAGTCAGGCTCGCCGCGGTCTGCGTTGTACTGTAGTAGGATCGTGAGAGACTGTTGCTTATTATGGAAGGTAAGCGACTGACCATGTAGTACTCGACGATATCCTCCCATGTCTCTCCCGCTGCCTGAGCTCTCGCGGCTTTGACGACCGCACGCAAGCCACTCATACCCGTGCTAGCAGCACTCGCACCTGGCCCAAACACTCCGCCCTGCAAATCGCTCATCCGCACGCTTGTGAGCGGCAGTGTCCGTCCACCGGGCGGTCCGCTCAGGAACTTCGCATAAGTCTGCTCGGCTGCAGCCTCGTACCACGCCACGGCCTTGAAGCAATCTTCAGCGACGCCAATGCCGGACCAATATCTCGAGCCGAGCGCCATTTGAGCCGATTTGCTGCCGGATAGGGCAGCGAACGTGTAGTAGGTTTGTGCGAGAGATTGAGAGTGGGTTATATTGGAGTGCGAGACTGCGCTGTGCAGAACACCGAGGTAGAACTGGGAGGTTGCATTGCCAGTTGCCAGGGCATGTTGGTGGAAGGAGTCGTAAGCAAGTACGGGATCGTAGGTGAAGTGATGAGTTGGTGGGAGCTACACCGATAAATCAGCGCTTGCACAGAGTAGACAGTGCAATGGGACATACAAGGCCAATCTTGGCGAGGGTAAACAGGGCATCCATATGTCCAAGTGATGCTGCATGGCTGAGCAAGTCGACCACCTTCACCGCTCTTCTCTCCTCCCTCTCCTTCTCTCTTCCTCTCCTTGCTTCACCCCACGCAAGCGTACGTGTGATGTAACTCGATGCTTGTTGCCGCAGTTTACTCACGATCCGGATCGCATTGGCCACGGGCCCCGGACCCTCAGACAGGCGTTGCGGGAACAAAGATGCTATGAGCGCGTCCAAGGATGATCCAGCATAAGTGTGAGTTGAGAGAGGCGAGGGTGATGGTAGCGATGCCAGACTTCGCAGGGTTGAGACGGCTTTCTTATATGCACGTTCAGCTTCACGTGAGTTATCGTCCTGTGGGATGGGTGAGCACATATATAACATCAGTATATGTGGTACACGTACCGTTACGGCAGGTGTAGCAGAGGCATCGGGCGTAGAATATGTTGTCTGAACAGCTATGTCAGCATCACACGATTGAAGTAATCATACCACTAGACACACATACAGAAGACGCGTCATCTTCGCCGTAGGTTATCTGGCCCTTAGCACCAGAATATTCGGCAGCGCGAGATGCTGCTGCGAATGCTACCAGTCCGAAAGCCAGCCAGGTTGCCTTGCGCGAACGCGCGCGCTTGGAGTTCACCATGACGCGCTTTAATGAGCCTCAGTGTCCTGTTGACGATCGCAATCCAGAAAAAACTCCAGACTATATTGTAACTCAGTATTTCGGTCAGGTCTTGGATTACACAACAGACACAGCCCGTAGAGCGGGAGAAAGCATATAGGTGGTGAGTGCACAAGGCGAAGGACCGCGAGCTCGCGACGCGGCGTGGTCGCGTGTAACGCGTCGTGGCACTTCGGTGTACCGGTCCGAAGCCATTTTCATTTCTGCATCCTGGGATTTCTCCCCTTAATAGCGAACCATGACCACCACCGGGCCCGGTCGCGACTGGGAAATCTTCTACAGCTCTCCATTGAATACCCATACTTTGGACGAGCTTGGATGCTCGTCTTCCGTACTTCACGGCCTCCAAGTCATAAAAGCGGGTCATATCTTCCCGCAGCACTATCATCTTTCATCTTAAGGTACTCAATCTGCGCTGTGTGACAGTCCAGGCAAGACTATGAGCAATTGCAGCTCTTATGTTGATGAAGTACACCGCTTTCTTGTCCTTGTATGAACGATGCGGGTTGCCATGTACCACAATGCCCGCGAACTCGCGACTCGGCGATTCTTTGTGACCTATTCACCGCCCGGGTATAACAGGAGCGATGTCCACCCTCCCGCATCCTTCCCTATAACCCCTCTCACTTCCTCGAAGTACCATCCCACGCAATGCCCGCACAAAATACCCCGGGCTTCTTCAGCCAACACGTTCCGCTGTTCGATCCGCTCGCTTACGATGCCCCGCTATGTTTCGACGCCCGGCTCGAGCCGGCTTTACATGCTGATCTACGCAATGGTCCAAACATGAAGATAGAGCAGGATGTCGACTCCGACGCCGTAGCTCACTCGGGACAACCGGGCTATGGGTTGCCCTCGGCAATGAGGGGCACCGTTCGAGGCTTGCGCTACGACAACAACGAGACGGGCACGTATACCTGATTCTCGGCGGTGCGTACACGTAGGCTAACAGATCTTGTAACAGACGAGTGCAGCTTTATCTGGAACAATGTCAAGGACTATACGACCGCCATGCTCTACATCGTCCCAGGCGCCTCGATCCTTTGGGTACGTTCTCCGTATCGACTTCAAACACGTATATTGACCTATCCCCAGGTCAACGCAATACACGTTCCTCCCGGCTCACCTCATCTCCTTCACGACGGCGACATCATACAACTCTACTCGCCCTCGCAGTCCCTCAACGCGCGCTTCGTCTACCGACAAACAGCCTTCCTCGGATGCGCAGGCATCCCACTCGCGCTTGACGTGTTAAAGACGATCGGAAGTGGGAGCTCGGGTGTTGTGAAAGAGTGCAGGGATAGATCCACGGGCGAACGTGTGGCGATCAAGATCATCAAGGCAAATGAGGGAAAGAAGAAGGAGTTTCATGAAGGCTGGCCGAGGGAATACACTATATTGCAAGCTCTTTGGGAACCCGATGCTGTGAAAAGTTACACAGAGGGCGCCGAGATTGGGCCGGAGGAGCTCGCCATCGTGAAGCGTCGGGCGGTGTGGTTCGATAAGAGACGGAAGGAGCACTGTAAGCTTGATGGTATGACTTTCTCTCAAGTACGCGGACTGACGTCCTTGCTTCATAGATATCGTGTATCCTCTCGCAAGGACAGACCTTGATCAACTTGTCACGACCAATGGCCGCCTGAACGAGCGCACGGCGAAGTCTGTCGCTAAACAGCTTTGCACGGCCCTTCTCGTATGTACACTTCTTCCCTGTTTGCTGGTCCAATACTGACTGGGCCTCCAACAGTACATCCACGATAATGGCATCGTCCACTGCGACGTCAAGCCCGGTAACGTCTTGATCACGGGCCCAGGAATAACACCCTCACCGCGCGACGACTTGCGCGTCGTACTCGCAGACTTTGGATGTGCCCTCTGGAAGCGCGAGATTCCTTCCATACCACGTGTACGTATACAAACCGTCTCACTGCTTCAACATGAATAATTAATAGCTCATCCTCTACTAGAGCATGGGTACGCGCGGGTGTAAAGCTCCCGAATGCGCGCACATCAAAAAGTGCGGCTCTGCGATCGACATGTTTGCGCTCGGCACAACGATATTCTTTGCGTACGCGCAAACCTTTCACTCAGTATCTCTGCCCACAGTTCTGAACTCATGAGTAGGTTGACGGGTCGCTTCCCGTATGGATATAAAGAGCCGAAAGATATCATCATCGATGCGAGACAACTGTCTGTTTGGCCTCTGCTCGAGAGCGTGGGCGTGAGCGCGGCGGGTAAGATATATATGCATTCATCTTCATGTTCTTGACGCTCATGTATGAACAGGTCAGGACTGGCTCGCGCGAGTTTTACTGCTTGACCCGCGGATGCGTATGACCGCGAAAGAAGCACTGGGGCACGCTTGGATCACCGGTGGAAACCTCGTACCGGAAGGCCTTGCATCGGAGAAGAACTTCGCGAGTGGCGGAGAGATACACTCTGACGACTCTGAACTGGATACGGATACGGAGAGCGATGAGGATGAAGAGGATGTCTGCCGTGAGTGTGGAGCGAAGCGAAGGCGTGAAGGATCAGAGACGGGGTCGGAGACGCTTGAAGGGAGTGGACAGGATGTGAACTCGATGGAGAAGGAGATGAAGCGAGCTCGGTTCGAGTCATGAATGTGAATTGTTAATACCCGTTGAGATCTCAGCCGTATAGAGTTGTCTTGTCCTAATGCCGGTCTACATGGGCTGGCTTGCAATATTGCGGACAAAGAAAAGTCTCGGTATCTGAGAGCACTCGACGAGTATTATATTTTATATCACAGGGTGCATGGTCAGGCTGTGCCAAGTGGTGTGCAGTTGGAGCTCGCAGGTTGGCAAAAGCGCAGGTCCGCAGGCGACGTGGTCAGGAACGTTACAACGGGAGCGATTTGAGTGGAAGCAAGAAGCCGCAAGACTTATGAAGGAATAATTTCTTACAAAAGTTCGCGTAGCTTGGTGACATTTTGAATGCCAGTAGACAATTGGTAAGCCGACTATTTGCTGGCATTGGTACGTGGTCGCAGGTGGGAGTCTGGAGAAGAGAAGGACGACGGCAAGGTCCGAGGCTGCGGGATCATGACGACCCGTCGGGGGTCTAGAATTGGAACGTTCCCACGGAGCCTGAACGGCCCTGACAAGCCGAGTTTGTAGCTTTGTTCTTTCTCTCTTCAGCTGCGACGGCTGCTTGCCTCTTACCATCCGGTCTTCACCAACGCACGACGCCTTCACCGGACTCGCCGACCGACAACCAGGCCTCGACTGAACTGCTTTTCGAATATTTGACTCGCTCTGAGAGCGTCGACCCGCGCGCCGTCGCACTCACCTTCCCTTTCCTCGTCCCCGCATTTCGTCGCAACCATGTCCGACATTACAGATACTATCTCACAGAACCTCGACTCGAGGAATATCTCCCCCAAAGCCGTGGTGTCCCAGGTCGCGCTTATGAGCGCAGTATCTGTGCGTTAAACTACGACTTCAATCCGACTCTTGATAATGTTCTAATTGTTCATGCCTAGGTGGGAACTGTCCTCCTCTTCAACATCCTCAGACCAAACAACAAGGTTGGTATCTTTCATACTTTGCTGTCTGTCACTTTGCGCCTTTGGTTTGAAGACGGGCATGATTCTCCTTGTCCTGCCCTCGTCTCCAGTACCCCGCACGTCGAGGACCCCAAATCAGCCGGTATCTCTTTGTCCGGTTCCACCTCTGCCGTGGTTCAAAGGCACAAGCGAATAGCGATGCGCATTGACATACGTACTCGTGACTACTCGCTCGCTTGAACCTTGCATCCTGTGCAGCGTCGCTACCCGGTCGTAGAGCTGTGCAATGCTCGCTCGGGTGGTACGGGCAAACGAGCTGAGATGTTGGATTCGTTGTGGTGTCCCAAACGTCCTCGAGGCCAAGGCCCATCGCTGCATCCCTTCTTCGAACAGTCATAGGCGCCCAATCTTGTGGCCCGTGGGACGTTGCGCAGTGCGCGCGTCGACACCGGAGATAGCAATCCAGCTTCCATTCATGCAGTTTGCGCGTCTATCGTTGAGTACGTGCTGATGATCCCCTCAGGTCATCTACGAGCCCAAAGTCAAGTACCATGAAGGCGACAAGATTCCTCCACGAATCTCCAGCGGCATTTTCGGCTGGGTCTCGCCATTACTGCACACCAAGGAGGATGAACTCGTGGACAAGATCGGTCTCGACGCAGCCACCTTCTTGCGTTTCCTCCGCATGATGCGCTGGATCTTCACGGGCATCGCAATCAGTACCTGCGCCATCCTACTACCGATCAACATCACCTACAACTTGCGCTCCGTCAAGAGCTCTGAACGTGACGTGCTGAGCATGCTCACGATCCGGAACGTCGGCGGCTACTGGCTCTTCGCACACGTCGCTATGGTCTACGTCATTACGCTCACCGTCTTTGCTGGGATCTGGATTCATTGGCGCGCGATGGTCCGCCTTCGTCGCGCATTCTTCCGCTCCCCGGAGTACGTGCAGAGCTTCTACGCCCGCACACTCGCCGTCACGCAGGTCCCGAAGAAGTATCAATCTGACGAGGGTGTCCGCGCGCTCTTCGAGAGCATCAACGCTCCTTACCCGACGACCAGCGTGCACATCGGCCGCCGCGTCGGTATCCTACCCGCGCTGATTGATCATCACAACGACACGGTCCGCAAGTTTGAGCAAGTGCTCGTCCACTACCTCAAGGGCGGCAAAATTCGCAAGGATCGGCCGACTATCCGCATCGGTGCTTTCCTCGGTATGGGCGGCAAGAAGCTTGACGCGATCGACTACTACACGCAGAAGCTGAAGGAGACCGAGGCGAAGGTTGAGGCGTACCGCGCTCAGATGGACACGCGCAAGCCGGAGAACTACGGTTTCGCCTCTATGGCTGCGGTACCCTACGCACACATTGTCGCTACCCAGCTCCGTCGCAAGAAGGCCAAGGGTGCGATTATCCAGCTAGCGCCGAACCCGAAGGACATCATCTGGGAGAACATGAATCGCACGCCCGGCGCAATCGCTTCCCGTCGCACCATGGGCTGGTTCTGGCTCTCCGTCGTCTCTTTCCTGAACACGATCCCGCTCTTCGTCGTGTCTATTGTTGCCAACTTGACGTCCATCGCCCAATACGTCGGCTTCCTGGAGAAATGGCAGAGCGCAAGCCCGAACAGCTTCGCGTTCGTTTCCGGTGTGGCGCCTGCCGCCATTTCGGCGCTCTTCGGCTTCTTCCTTCCCCGTACTATGCGCGCTATTAGCGAGTACCAGGGCGCGCTTACGCACTCCCGCTTGGACCGTGCTATCGTCGCGCGTTACTACGCTTTCCTCGTCATCTCGCAGCTCATCATCTTCACCCTCATCGGTGTCGGCTTCCAAGCCGTCTCGCAGATTGTATCCGAGATTGGCAAGCACCAGAGCTTCCAGACTATCATCGACTCACTTGACACTTTGCCGGCTACAATCAACGCGACGTACATCGATCAGAGCTCGTATTGGCTTACGTTCTTCCCCCTCCGCGGCTTCCTCGTCATCTTCGACCTCGCGCAGATTCTCAACCTCGTATGGATCTCGTTCAAGACCCACGTCCTCGGCCGTACGCCCCGCGACCATCGCGAGTACACACGCCCGCAGGACTTCGAGTACGCGACGTACTACGCCAACTTGATGTTCATGGGCACCGTCGGTCTCGCCTTCGCACCCCTCGCGCCTCTTGTCGCCGTCGCGGCGGCCATCGTGTTCTGGATGTCGAGCTGGGTCTACAAGTACCAGCTCATGTTCGTGTTTATCACTCGCGTTGAGACGGGCGGAAGGCTTTGGAACCCCGTCGTCAATCGCTTGCTGTTTAGCTTGATGATCATGCATGCGCTTATGGTTCTTACCATCGGGCTGCAGTATGGATGGAAGAGCTATGCTTGGGTCGCGACTATTCCGCCGTTCATCATGGTCGTGCTCTTCAAGATGTACATCAACAAGGTAAGCATCACATGCAAGTACCAGCCTGTTCTGAACATTGCTGACGCCGTGTACACAGGTCTTCCATCACCGTTTCCGGTACTACACTCCGACTGAGGATGAGCTCCGCGTCGCGAAGATCCACTCCGAGCGCGCCGATATCAAGGGCAACCGCCTTGAGAAGCGCTTCGGCCACCCAGCGCTTCATGCCGAGCTCTTCACGCCAATGCTGCACGCCAACATGATGCCTCTCCTCGCCGAGGTCTACCATGGCAAGATCGCACGACCTGGAAAGACCAAGCTCGACGAGTACGGCGGACAAGAGCTCAACGCACAAGTTATGCCGGGCGGTCTGCGTATCGCTGCCGTCTCGCAGGGAGATCTCGAGTACGACCCCGCTTTGTTCCGCCGCGATCGTGGAGAGCTCGATTGGGACCAGCGCAGTATTGCCACGACTGCTGTACTCGGGAAAGGTGGCGACAATGCAAGCTTGTACACGACCAAACAACCGTTCGGTCGCGATCAGTATCTCGCGCATGGACCCGGCGCAAGCGAGATCGAGCTCGCGCGGTTCGATAACGACAAGGTCCCCCTCTTGCCGCCCGCGCTCGGGTACAACCAATCTTCGGCGAGCTTGCCTGGATACCCTCCCTCACGTATGGGTACACCGACACCGCGTCTCGACCCCGATGAGCTCGCACCTCCTCCTGCTCCGTACAATGGTGTGCACCAGGCGTACGCCAGCCAGAGCAGCGTGGACTTGTCCGGCGGCTACCAACGGTACCCGCCAGGCGTGTACCAGCCGCCGTACGAACGCGAGGCACCGATGCATAGGCCACAGGGCGCGTATAGCCCGCAGGGATCGTACAACCCGCAGCCGCAGAGGGCGTATAGTCCTGCGCCTCCGCCGCAGGAGCCAAGCGATGGGAACATGGCGGGCCGCGGTGCACGCAACATGTACCGCGCTTAAGCTTTGCTTTGGTCCACGAACGCGATCGCGCGTAGTCCAAGTGCTGGACGCGCGCCCTTTCACGACGCTTACGATGCCGCCACCGCTGGTCGGTTTGGCGCGCGTGGGTTTCTTGGGGTTTAATTTGTCGAGTTGCTGCTTCAAATCCGTTTTGGTTTTTGATGGGTAGAAGAGGGAGGAAAAGAGTCCCAGTTTCTGTATGCTGTGCTTTTAGTCTTTTTGTCTGTCCTGAGCATTTATCACCCTTACCAACCTTACCATCTACCGCCTCATCATCATAGTCACAACCCTCCCTCATCATCCCGCATACTCAAATCATACTCCTTGGACTCGCTCATATCGGTTTATTACCGCCCGCTCACTACTTATTCACCGTCGTTACTGGCCTTTTTGGACACCGGACACGCCTCCTCGCCCTTGTTTCATAGGACTTGCGTCTCGGCTTCTGAATGCACTTGCCTCATTTGATATAGTACTGCTACTGATTATCCTAGTCTTTCTAAACAACGCTGTCCCTTCTGCCGGCGGGTACGAATTGAGTTGTTTCGCCTTGTTCTAAGTATATACCGGGTAGTATGCATCCCGGTATCATGGTGTCTATGTTCGTGATGCTACAGGCGAAGGAGAGTGGGGGTGGATACAGCACTGGTATACATGAATGGTGTTGCAGTCCGAGGGTATGTGTATGAATGTCCGTCCGAATACAAGTCCGCTGACAGTGAAAACCGGTGAGAAGTTTCAAACTACGCATAGATGTCGGTGCCGAGGACGAAATCTGATACTTCTTGCGCCTCTCCCTTTCCCTGCCCGTCGGATGCTACTTCTGCTTCTGGGTGCTGCGAGTGGCTTCGACGCGCACGCTTCTGGTACCGGATCCTCTCTTGCGTATCCGCCGTGGATGACAGGGTACTGAGACTATGCTTCTCCCCCTGCAGAACTTGGGCAACTGCCGCGAGTAGTTGACCCACGGGACGACTCGGACCAGGCAAAGGCTGGTTGCTGTTAAGCGCAGGTGTGAATGGGTATGAGCCCGACACTTGTGCCTGCTGGAGGATCCAGGGATCGAGAAGAGCCTTCTCGGCCGTTACTCGTTGCAAGTGGTCCGTGGCCAGACATCGCTTCAAAAATGCGATACCTACAGTGGCGACGCTCAGTCACCGCAGGTATACTGGCATGCAGACGTGATGTTACCTAGAGCACTGACGCCTTTTAGTTCCAATCTTCTCCAATGGACGCCCGAATCCAAACTGTGTTGGATCTCGGCGGCAGTCATGCCCGCAAACATGCCATTGGTACCTGTGTAGCTGTTAAAGTGCGAGATGAGTTCACTTTACGGAGCACGCGCCAGGAATCCCACGCACGCATAATACAACGTTATACCGGTTGCCCATATGTCGACCGCAGGCGACCACAGTCGTGGCAGACGCAAAATCTCGGGCGACTGAAAACCTGGTGTTCCAAAGATGTCGCTCTTCGGTGAGTCAGATCGAGCTCGCGTTCACAATGAAGAAATATAGAAATACCCGGTGTGATAAAGTCTCGATCAAGTAGTCTTCAGGCCTGCAAAGCCCTAAGTCTCCTATGGCCATACGCGGGAAACCGTCAAGTTCCTGCTCCTCGAATTCAAGGATGTTGCTGGGTTTGATGTCACAATGCACATAGTGAAAACGGTGAAGGTACTATTCAAAAGCCGGTGAGCTAGTAGGTCAAGTATCTCACAGTCCAGGGATCTTACCTGTAGACCGGTGAAAACCTGACGTGCAATTGATAAGACTTCTCGTTCGGCTGTGTTCCGTCAATGTCAGCCAAGCAGTAATGATGCAGTGATTTTGAAGCCCACCTAAGCACATCGCAGTCGGGCTATGAGTACCTCGTCTCGCCTTCTTCTCAAGGTCGCTTACTGCTAGATCCATGGCCAGGTCTGACGTAGACAGAGGTGATCAATTACGCGCAAACGAGTAGTTTGGAGGCAAGACTCGGACGCACATTGACTCGATCCGACGGTCCAATGAGCCCCTAGCTTGACGACATGAGGGTCTACGCTGGGGAGCCCTTGCCCCCACCCCACCGGATACAAGGCTTGGAAGTTCTCCCAGAAAGTACGCAACATGGTGACCTCGAAGCTTTCCTCAAGTTCAGGGAACCCACTCGTAGCGTCCGCGACTTTGATTGCCACTCGTTGTTCTCCAACTGGATTGCGACATTCGTGGACACTTCCAAATCCGCCTTCGCCTACTTTGTCGATGACCGTGTATATCCTTTCAGCCAAGGGATTGAAGAAGACATGAGTCTTGCGGAAGAAAAACTTCACGCAGTAGCCAGGTTCCTCATAGTCAGAATCGAGGAAATCCATGATCTGGATAACATCGCCATTTCTGAGGTCCTTCGCTACGCCCAAGTCGAGCCGTTTCTTGTTTATCTATTGCGAACGTGAGTCCTGCATAAAAGGGTTATGATAGGAAGATACGCACCATCGTGGCTGATTCACTGCATCGGGTAATCGAATAAACGGCGGACACGAAATCTGGCTTGCCATTCCATGTAAAATAACATTTGACTAGGTAGCTGCCGATCAGCTTGCGTGAAACAACGTCTGTGGGCTTTTACATACCATCGCCGCCTGACGTTACGAGCTCAAGTGTTCGAGGCCTATTCGACTCGCGGAGGCGGAAGCGATCGTCTCGATAGTGCGACGTGACTTCGTACGCCGACGTGATTGGTTCAAGTTCAGCCACGAACGAAACTGTCTCGAGTGGTTGGATTAGGGGTAGTGCATTCTGAAGAGTCGAAATTGGGATGTTCATGTCTGCCAGCAGGAGAAGGGGTCGTAAGGATGGGAGTGGACGGGTAGGTAAATGTCACATCCACAGCCCGGGCTTTTAAAGATGCTGAGCGCGAATCTTGGTAATAGTCAAGATACAAGGCGCAAAGGCTGTGTTAGCGAACAAGGTCAAGTTGAACACGAGGCGTTCTTGTTTGTAGCCCTTGGCATGCGGCAGAGGCCCAAGCATCGCTATGGACCACCGAGAACAAGAAGAGTCAGTTGTTGATGTCGCAGTGACGACTACCGTCCCTTGCAACGCAACTCGGATCGCGATCAGCTTCTGAGCTCACAATAGCCTCAAGAACAAGTCTCGGGACGTCTTGAATAGGGTACAGGTCAAAGATATTGATCACGGTGGACGTTGACGTCGAACTTGTCAACATCCCATGGCGCCGTTTGGGCGCCGTTAAGGCTTCCGAACTTCCCCGTTCCCACGCGATTGTGTCTGCGAGTTCCGGCGGCACGGGACAGGCAGTAACCCTGCTTCATACCTTCACATAACCTGCAAACACACCCAGAGCAATACTACAAGATATCGTCCGCCGTGTCTTGCTGGTTTACTACGACCCGGTACGATCGTGATTCACACGATACCTAGCCTTATTGAGAGAGCGGTTTGTGCCGGGATCGGCAAACCTGCGTACCTTGTCTTTTTGTGAAGGCCCTGCGAATCAGCCGACCATTTAGACACGCTATGATCCTCTAACCCCCTTTCATCAAGCAAGGTTGTCTCTTCTCCTGGTCCCCTCCCGAACAACAGAACACGAACGAGGCGTCGTCAATCGTCTTTCGACATGAACTCAACTATCTTCCCCAATGGCGGCGTGCTTCACAGTGGCCGAAACTACATCTCATATCCATCTCTTCGGTTAGAACCGAATATCGATCCCTCTGCGGTCGGGTTCTCGGGAATACGCCCTGGCAATCGCCCTACGCATCTTGCGCCAGAGCGGGAGGATCCGCTGTTGCGAGCGACTTTTGGCCCCCTACGCATTTCCCATTCAACTCTGCCGCGAGAGTTCGTCGTAGGACGAGCGCCGGACAGCGACTTTATGTTGGAAAACGAGCGTTCATCTCTAGTCAGTAAGTAAATACAATCCATCGTCGGCAAATATCCTCACAAGCGCAAAAGGTACAAGGCATTGCAAGCTCATCTGGGATGGCAATGAAGTTTTCATCACGGACTTGAAGTCGGCAAACGGGACTTGGGTACGTCGATCTTGCACTACTGATTTCCCCAAGGTTTAACTCTTTGCAGGTGAATCACAACCGCTTGGCTGATGGCGAAATTCGTGTACTGCGCGACAAGGACCGAGTGTCCCTAACCCCCCTCCCCCTCGATCGCCGACGGCGCATCGGATTTGTGTACGACTTCGACGATTGCCTGCTGGGCCAAAGAAACGCCCTCGTGTATATGTATCACGAACATAGCGTCGAGAAGTCGAAGCTTTCCCGTGTCGGGCACGCCATCAGGCAGTCGATGAACGAGCTGCTGCGCGTGCGCGCGAGTGTCCAATCCATTCGCCGTCTGGAGTCCGTTACACCATTCAGCTCTTTCATGACATTCTGCTGATGCGTCTTGTCAACTTTATAGAGTAGGTCGCACTTCGACTCCTGTGCCTCAGCCTACAGAGAAGTCCCTCAGGACATACCGCGGCTCCTTGGACCGTCCGGACCGTCCTGAAACACCCATCTACGCCGCCCCATGGTCTTTTGACATGATTCCGGATGATTACAACGACAGTCGCAAACGTGACGATTTCTGGCCAGGACCCAATGACCCGGATGGCTTACCAGCAGATCATCCGGACCTGATCTGGCTGGGCGGGGCGCGTTACAAACATGCACCCGATATCCGTCCGATACCAGAGGAGATTCGGAGGTGGTCGACTTACTACAACCTTCCTGTGGGTTTACACCCGTACTGGCCGCTCGTCTCGTCCGTTGAGTATGGAGCCCGCAACCCGGAGCTTACCCCTGAGAGACGCGAAAAGCTTGAAGACTACGTACACATTGTGTATCCTGACTGGGCTTTATTGGATGCACCGTCTTCCGAGGCCTCTCCCAAAAGTCTTCGCGTCGCCGATGAAGGCGCTGAACCTTGCCGTACACCACCGGTAGTTTCTACGCCCGGATCATGCGAGCCATGTGCCGAGGGAAAGCGCGATTCAGATGGTACGGAGGGCTCACAATCGTCCGTTGTTGACGGCGCTAGTGTCAACGGTTCGCCCTCCGCCCGCTCCTTGCCAACCGAGCCTTCGGCCACGACTGAACCATCAACGGGCGCAACTGTCCGGCCAAGTTTACAGCCAGTCGTCATAGCTTCGCGAACTTCCAAGCGTCCTCGTGCAGACGACTGCGATAACGACCGCCCCGCCAAACGTCCCGCACTGTCTACTCGACACCCCATCATCACGCGAGCATCACGCTCAGGGCTCCCGACCACGCCTGCGATTGTCAGCGACGTACCCATTGTGCGTACAGTTCCTCCCGCAGTTCGTCTGCGCGACACATTGCAATCCAATATCACGCCGAGTCGAGCCGGCGTGGAACTCCCTTCGTCCGCATATAATCTGGACGACGCCTTCGCATCCGTTCGCGAGGTCTCGAGGCTACCAAAACGCGGGCGCGACTCTGATGACGGTGAGTTGGGCGACGTCGAGCGAGCTGGAAAGCGGCCTCGCACTCTTGCGCCACAGTCAGTACGGCGCTCTGTGCGTGTGCGCGAGAAGGCGGGAACTGCTCGTGCAATCGATTGAACACAGAATATTCATATTTGCTATGAATACTATACCCTTTGCTCTACAGCTATGGTCTATGCTTGTTTCTGGATGTTTTATTTATCTTACGAACGCACATAGCCTGATGGCAGCTTCGTCATACTTGCTTAGTATAATGATTCAAAGTTCCTGCGTTTTTCGGTCGCTTGAGGCTCTTTATCGATACCTGCTTATAGACAGATCATTTACTTGTATGAACTCGAGGAATCTATCGACTTCTCATATACACAGAGGTATTACAACGGACATGAAACTTGAAAGCACGTCGGCGAACCAATGTACAACTGCCATCAACGGCCGTTGCCGTGTGACCGCACGATGTGGCACGCTAGCGCAACGTTGCCCTTGACGCTGACGACCAGAGTCAACCTACACTCATAGTTTCTACCTATATCTCACCGATCGACATCTGCTCACGCTTGTGATGCCATTATACCCATATATCGTTGTGCTAGGTCGTCCGACTCGATGCGCTACGCAGCATTCGAGCCAAATTCGAGCTTTGATTATCATTTTGAAACCCATCTATGGTGCAACATAGCTTCTGCTCTGAAATTGTTCTCCTAGCAACGACGTGATGGACGCCTTATTGTGACGAATGCGGTAGGAAATCAGGGCAAGGTCTGCTTCAAGCTGGTGCTTTTGTTGTTTCGACGTGGGAGCGCGCAGACAACAAACATCGCATCCGGCTTCACTTCCTCCGAGTCCTTGCTGAAAACATTGGGGCCCCTTCCCACCGCTTTGCAACCTCCAACACATTCCGCCAAACCCTCAGCACTCAGTACTCAGTGATGAGCACATACGACCTGCTACCAGCGTCCCCTGGGCGAATTGAACCACTGCTTGGGCGGATCGAACCTCTGAATGATCCTCTGTTAAGAGCAACCTTTGGACCGCTCCGCCTGCTTGCTCTCGGTCCACCAAGAGATTACTACGCTGGGCGTACCCCAGACAACGACTTTATCGTGACGGGCAAGTCCGCGCGCCTCGCAAGTGCGCAAATCGTACCTCTTCCTCCTGCACCGCCTAAATCCAGACAGGTAGAAAGCACTGCAAGCTCACCTGGAATGGCGACCAAATGACAATTATGGACTTGCAGTCATTGAACGGAACCTGGGTGAGCCGCGCCATGTTCATTTTGAAAAGCGGACACCCTCTCATGATGACTATATAGGTCAATGGAAGCCGTCTCGCCGATGGCGAAGTCCGGACTCTTTGCCATCAAGATAGAGTAGCGTTCACCCCCGCTGCCTGCGGTGGTCGGGTAGATGTCAAGCCAGATGCTTCATTCTGGTCAGGACCAAACTACGCATTGAGGTGTGTATACAATGAATACAAACTGGAGGGCGATTGTGGAGCCACGCTATCTCCCGCGGGCCGTGTCGTTAGGCGCTCTCTCGCCGAGCTCCATCGTATACGCCATTCCATCCGGAATATCCTTTCCTCTCGGTACGTCGATGTTTGGCAAAGATCATCTGTATCCGGTCTAACAGTCGTGTCAGAACTGATGGGCATATCACGGAGTCGAGTCAGGAGGAACGGACCGCATTGTCATATCGAGGCTCTCTCGACCGACCAGATCGGCCACAGACGCCCTTCTACATAGTGTCCCGTTAAATCTGAGCTCATCCCGAGTTGACCGCCAATTGGCAGCCAATGCCAATTAGGCGCTAATTAACAGCGTGTTAATTAGCAAAATAATACTATGCACGTGCCCTTCACGGCCGTTGCCGCGCACAACGAGAATGTCTACAATATATCCTTTATCATGGTAATCTACTTCCGTCTCGCTGCAGCCTTCCAATCAAATGATCCCGCATCTTGCCAGGCATCAGACGAGTACTGCTTTGCCTGAGCAGAGGCCTTTGCAGCTGCTGGTGTCGTGTTCGATGTACCAGCAGGAGTCTCATCCAGCACGTCGAGTAGGATCGGCGACTCGAAATCAATGCCAATGTCCTCGACTAGCTTGTCTGGGTGTGACTGCGCTGGAGTAGTACGGCACGTATCATCGTCACCATCCTCGTCGTCCAGACCATCGTCATATTCCGGTGAGACTGTGTCGTCGTCGTCTAGATCAATCTCGTGAACATTGTTGTCACTTGACAGAGCCTGGTCGAGCTCCTTGGCGGTGACCGCGGTGCGTGACGACAAGACATCAGAGGCGACACGCCAGTTTGAGACAGACGGCGTGTACGTGGACTCCTGGAATAGGATTAGTATGAGCGAAACAAGTGCACGCGCGGAAAGCATACCTTCTGGCGATGGTATTGCTTGATTTGGATCATCTCTTTGATGGTACCAAGTGAGAGACCGGCACGATGTGCACTGTTGAGCATCGTGACTTGAGAAGCCGTGCGCTCATCAGCCATCGAAGTCGCAGTAGACGCGAAGATGCGGCTGGCCAGAACCTGAAAACCCCGTCAGCATCGCGTTCTCACGCAAGGAGAAGTGTATACTCACGCCAATAACGGACACCGTCTGCGAACCGGCTTGTACACGCTTCCACCATTTAGCGGGTGTATCATCCTTGCAGAACCGCTCATCGTAAGGCTCATCCCGAGCCTTGTATGAGTCGTAGTCCTTTTCCAACGTGTCTATCGCTATGTGCGGCGGCATACCGTTCAACTCAGGGACCCGCTCCATCAGAACCTTGACCGTCTTGGCGTCGCCGTAGAGATCTCCAAGCATTTCGACGAGCGCGTTGTAAATCCCGTCGTGAGTCGAAGCCGAAGGGCCAACAGGCTGACGAGCGGACCACGATCCGCCATGATTCTCGACCGAGATGCGGATACGAGGCTGCACGGGCTCGAGAGGGTTTGTGTTTAGCCATATCGGAGCATCACGGTTACCTTCAAGATTATCAGTGCTACGAGGCAGTAGACAGAACAAGAATGCGTACGCGGATCGAGATAGAATGCCGTCAGATAGACGTTCTTGGGTGCTTTGATGATAGCATCGACAAAGCGCGACCTCACAATCCCGCGGATCGTCTCCTTGGTTGGGTCTGGAATCTCGAGAGCATCACTCTTGAGAAGGCGATTGTAATGCGCCACGAGCGCAAACCAGAAAGTGCACACGTCCGCCGGGTTTGTATTGGGCGATTCGAGACATTTGATGGCGCGCGCGATAGGCTCGGTGACCGCAACAAACTTGGTTAGTTCCAGTTCAAACCGTATGCTCCGACTGTCACCGGGGGTGAGGAGCGCTTTCTTGCCCTGGGAAGTATGAGCATTCCAGGATCAGATCGAGATAAGCATAGCCAACATACATTGAAGTCGAACTCGGTGCCGCATTTCCCAACGAGCTTTCGCAAAGCAGGCAAGTTACGACGCAACGAAAGAGCAGCCCACGCGAGAGAGCCAAAGCGCGTCTTGACGATCTGCTCAAGCCCGCGTGCAATACCCAAAAGTGTACGGATATGCTTGAACTCAGGAGCAAGGTAAGTTTGCGCCATGAACTTGAGAATGACGCGCATGTTTGAGACGAGCTAAAGACAATTCAGTTTGAATGGAGATAAGATGATCGTGAGCAACAAACCTCCTTGAACGCGTCAAGTTTGCTGATGTCGCCCACAGCAAGCGACATGGCATGACAGCAGTCTCTCAGGTTGAGAATATGCGGAAGCATGGCGCACAGCTCAGCCCGCGATTTGCGTGTGTTGCCCGTATTGTCGGACGTAACAGCGACGAAGCGCCATGGGCCGATAAGGTTGATCCACTGTTGAGTTGTGAGCTACAAAACAAGCACGAACACGGGGATACGAACCTTGAGCGCAAGCTCCTTGATATACTGTGCCGTGTGACGGACGTGTGAGGCATCGTCGAGATCAACTAAGATCGTGCGTTTGGGGTCTCCGCTGTCAGTGATGTGAACTGAATAGAACGATACACGGCTCCGGGTCTGGAATACACATCAGTATAGGATCAGCCAGACGATTGAATAGTAGATACCTTGCCCCCGTCGAAAGATAGTGTCAAGTTACGAGAGGCCTGAAGGTGCTTGAGGTTCACGCGAGTAACGCGCGCAGCTTCAGCAGGTATGTGGGCTTCACAGAGTGAAGACGCGCTCGGTGTTTTCCAGGCTGAGGTGAGGCTGGCGAAGAAGTTCGCGGACTCGATGCTGTCGAAGGCATTCGGGGGAAGAAAGTTACAGGCTACCAAGAGCGTGAACTTGCGGTCGCGGTCGTCCTTGGTCTTCTTCTTCGCCTCTTTGCTGTCGACAAATACCTCCAATGCGGTGGGCGTCAAACCCGACGTCTTCGCTTTCTTAGACACAGTAAGCGGGGAGTCGTCATTTGCGCGAGGGCGTTTGTCGCCGACTGCAGCACCTTCCTCGTCAAGATCAGGACCTGCGATCGCGTTCATGGCTTGCAGCAAGAGTCTCTGAGGCACATTAGGGCAGTTCTTGATGTGCTTGAGGTATCGTTTACGGTTACGACCCGGTGGACCTCCGGCTTTCGCGTATTGTGGCGCCCAGCTGGTCTTGCACTTGATACTCGCAACACAGCGGAAACGTGTCTGTCCGTCACTGAGACGTGTTGCGAGACGTGTACCTCTGATGAGGGCGTCGTGTGTTTGGACGCCCGAAGCTTTGCTACCAGCCGGTTCGGGAAGATCCTGATACTCTGGATCCTCGAACGTCGTCACAGTCTGCGACTCGTTCAGCGCAGAAAGTCGCTGGGGCATTGACTTCGGCAGCTAAAGATAGTCAGCAAGAGATCATGCAATAGGTTATAAGTTACATACTGGCTGCTGGCGTGATGTATAGAACGTGCTCGCAGCTTGTAGAAGATCATTGAGCCACTTCTCAAGGATCACATCCCCAGGGTACAGAAGAAGATATTCCTCAAGAACGGAGGCAACATCAAGAATACCCGGACCACTCTCATGCAGAGTGATGCCATGGGCACGCATGCCAATGCGAACTTCAAACTCGTGGTTTACTGCCCCCACTTCACCGTATTGCTCGACATCAGAGTCACTGAGCCCAAAAGAATCAAAGCCATAGCGAGAGTTCGACGAGGTGCTCAGAGACGGGAGGGGTAGGTTAGCGAGGTAGATGCGCAAAAGCTTTAGACGCTTGGGGACAGGTAGATCGGCTACAGAGTCGGGCATGGCAGACTGGCGAGGGAGAGAAAAGGATATGAGGCCTCGATCGAGCACGATCGGTTGGCAAAATTATATAGCAGACAACGAACCACATCATCACGCAAATGAGGCTGCTGCTGCAGACGTGGTTTGGCGACGATGTGGTTGAGAGCAAGGTGCATGACGCGCGTCGCATCTGCTGCGGGCTCCCATCCGACTTAACCGGACTTAGCATGGCCCATCCCGCCGTCCCCGCATTGGCTGCTAATTGGCGCCAATTAACACTGCCAATTAGCTAAGTGCTAATTTAAATTCTTATTTATCGGCACACTA
>KV424746.1:0-48126 GCA_001632445.1 Peniophora sp. CONT | reverse complement strand
TCAGCCGCCCGCAATTTGTATCACGCTCCACCTCCGCCACCTTCGCTCGTCCAGTTGCCGCAACGTCCGGGCTCGCCTTCTTGCTCAGTGTCAGGTGGTACGGGCCCCGCCCCTGCCAACGAAAGTGAGCCCGCGCCGTGACTTCTTGTTTCATCTTGTTTTGAACTTCATTCTTCACAGAAGGTGCGAATGTCGGCGCGCGTAAGAAGCGTCGTCGTACAGTGTAGTCCGGTGTAGGTACGTGCCCGCTTACGTTCGTCGTATTTCTTGCTTACCTCAGCCCAGCTCCCGTTTGCCAGTCCGCTCGCAAGAATAATAAGTGATGTACGTTCTTCGGTGCTCGTGTCGTGTCCAGTAACTAACACAGTATGCGCAGAACCTTCCGCGAACTCGGCTCGACTCACCCGGTATGTCTGATTACTGCCTGCCTCGGATCTCTGGGCTAACGCGCGGATAGGTACTTACCTCCGTACTCACGCTTTACGACATCGTGCTCTCGGTAAGCCCCCCGCGCGCTCCCGTCTGGCTTGTACTTATCCCTTTTTCAGTGCTTTCCCTTGTTTTCGTCTTGCTGCAATCGTCGTGCTCTCATTTTTAACTATAGCTCGGACTTGGTCTCGGACTCCTTGTACTTACGATTCGTGCTGCTTGTACTTATGACTTGTCTACGCTTTGCAATGCTATCTTCATATTATCTAGTTATCTACGAGCATGGGAGTGATCGCGTGACGAGAATGCTGGTAGCTTAAACGCGGCTGGTAGGACGCGATCTGGCTGGCCGGCCGCACCTGCGCTGGCCAGCTGCTCCCGAGCTGGCGAGCTCGAGAATGCTGAGATGCCCTCGGCTCACGCCGGCAACTGGAGCCCGGCCAGCACAACGCGGCTCGCCCAGCTGGATGACGCGTCGCCAGCGCTATACGCGCTGGGCCGAGTTTCACGATTCTCGCGATGCTGTGCACTGTTCCGCCTCCTTCAGTACATGCATCTGCCGACCTTGTCACACATCACGTCAGTATGCCAACGGTGTCTACTGCTTCTATGCTGAAGAGTGCCTATAAGATGCTCACTGCGTACAGCGTTGGATCCCCATTCTCTTTCGATTCCCCATTCTTCTTCTATATTTCTCCTTCTTTATATATCTTTTCTTCTCTTTTCTTCTCTTTTCTTCTCTTTTCTTCTCTTTTCTTCTACACTTCCGCTGTTTATCTTCCTTCGGACCAATTCATTTCGTCTTTCATTTTTCATCCACCAATGTTCGCTCTCCTTCCCCGCATCCTACTCGGTGTGATACTCGTGGTACAACTGTCGCCGACCATAGCTGCCCCTGCACCCCTCAACACACTCAGAGGTCTTGAAGTGCGCGCAAAGGACAAAAGCAAGATATCTCTCTTCAAGAGTACGCGCAACTTTTTTCAGTCGTTTGACAGTCCGTGTTGATAGAGATTCCGCCAGATGCTCTCCCTGAAGATGGCACCGCCAGCCCATTCATCATCCTTGACGCGCCAGCTTCCACCGT
This sequence comes from Peniophora sp. CONT, assembly GCA_001632445.1. Lineage (NCBI taxonomy): Eukaryota > Fungi > Basidiomycota > Agaricomycetes > Russulales > Peniophoraceae > Peniophora > Peniophora sp. CONT. The sequence continues at coordinate 46,610 of KV424746.1, read as the reverse complement.
CACCGCTCAAGTGGGGCGGTCTCGATGTAAGCCCACCCTGTCACCCCACCGATACGTATCTCGTCCCACCCTAACATGTACGCTCTGCAGCTCTTCAAACCGTCGACAGCCCAGGCCTTCCACTTCAGTTCGAGCCTCTCGACGATGGGGTCGAGGACGAACATTTTGGCCGGGTTGGAACTTCCGATATCGATCCTCTCGAAGCGACGGCACTCAAAGTGAAGCGTTGTCTAGGGGATGGATCCGATATTGGACGTCTCGGCGGCGTGCTCGAAGCCAAGCGTCATCTCCCGGGAGGAGATAGTGATTGCGGGGAGATCGGAGCAGACGACGAACCCATCGACGGCACGATCCCTCTTGTATTCAAGCGCCATCTGGAAGGCCAGGGAGGGAAGGGACCAGATTTCTCTCCTGGGCAGAAGTCGCGCGGCGGGCAGGACTCCGATAATGGAGACAGGCAGAAGGCGGCCGCCGCTGTCGGGCTCATCGGAGGGCCGCGCTTGGGAGTTTGAGGAGGAGCGCGGTTTTTGTCACTGTCAAGAAGGCAACACTGCCGGAAGTGATAGAACTTGAGATGATTTCATTCCTTCGAACCGCGCTCAAACGTCGGACATGTGTTGAACATCAGGATTGTGCACAGAGTTACATACTTCGAACACCGTGCTGTCTGGCTGTTGTATTATCCACGCAACCTGCGTTAGTATACCACAGTCAAATATGGGCTGCTCTTGAAAGAGGAGACGAGTGTGAGTGTTTCATAAGAAGCTGGTGTTCCTTGGGCAAGCTTATATGCCGAGATCAGTGCAAGGTTTCATGAGGCGGGTTGGGCCTATCATCGGCCACGGCAAGATAGGGGTCTCAAGCGCAGAGCGGCATGCATTCAGCAGTTAGACAACTCTCAGAGCACGAGAAAGAAAAAGGTGATTACAAGTGTATACTGTACAGCAAACCGTAGGCGATGTGAGATGAGGCTGTAGACCAGGAGCCGTCATAGCTTGTTTGCCCATACCGGCTGTGCGTTATCAGGGTCGACAGACTATGAGATGTAAGCATATTGAACGAGACAGATGAACAAAGTAATAACCTTGATATTGTGCTGCTGTCGGTACTCCTGCTCCATGGCAAGTCGAGCAGCACGATTGGCGTCAACCTTCTTACGCAAGTCCGGAGCCATAGCCTACGGGTTGCATTCAGTATAAAAATAACCCGTGATGGTGGGCACAGCACAAACCGCATACGTCTGTTCCGGTGTTGGCACAACAGCTGGAGATGCGAATACATATTGTCAGCATCATGATGCATCTCCGGAGTTGAGCGATGTACCCACCCTTCATGAGGCCAATCCCGACCGCGGTGACTGCAACACATGGTTATTCTAGTAACCCAAGGAAGAGCACAGATGCATGTTCTACGTACGACCGACAAATACGCCAACAAACTTGATAGCCGCGCCGGCGGACGAGGACATGATGGTGAGAGGAGAGCGCATGCGCAAGAGCAAGCGCGCGTGCCGCTTCGGGCACAGATGACATCTCGCATGCGCGCGCCGGCTGTCCGCTTAGAACGACTCACGTTCGGCTTCGACCACCATCCTCCCTTACCTTCCCTCCACTCGTCATGGGCAACTCGGCATCGTCATCACGCAACGCACACGACGAGACGGTTGATTATGGTCATCTGGTACCACAAGGGATCTACACCGGTCCTCGAGACTGGAACGAGCAGATCGTGGCGCAGGCGATCGTAGACCGGAAACTTGCACCTTTCTACCGGCCTCTGGAGGATTACGAAGAGGACTGGGACGACGAGAAGATACTGGCCAATAGGAAGGAACCTCCGCCTTCGCCACCCGCCGAGGATGGACATGGAGGGAATGGGACGCCTTCGCGCTCTGACGCCTCTTCCATTGCTTCTTCCAGGTTGACACATCATCATAAGCGTAGCCAAACGTCCAACAAGGAGCCGCCGCGAAATCCGGAGGCTCTTATATACCGCGGTGCTACCGAATGTCCAATTTGCTTCCTCGTGCGTACTCAACCGCAAACGTCAGTTGGGTATACTCGTTGACTATGTTACTGTTATGAATCTACAGTACTATCCGCCAAACATTAATCGATCTCGATGCTGCGACCAGCCCGTGTGCACCGAATGCTTTGTCCAGATTAAGCGCTCAGAGCCGACGACACAACATCTCCAGTCGGACCCCGCATGTTGCCCATATTGCGTCCAAGAGAACTTTGGTGTCGTTTATACACCACCGCCATGGCGAGCTGGACTGGGAAGTGAAGGATCGGTGCGTGATATTCCTCCATGTAACACCCTACTCGTACGCGTTTCTGGAAATGGACATGTTTATTCCGTTGACCGCGAGGCTTCCATGCATCCTGCGCGTCAACCGCCGATCAGCTCCAAGCGCGCTTCGTCCTTCTTCCCATGTCTCGTTTCGGATACGACGAACCTTGTATTAACTAACGTTTATGTCAACAGTCTTTACCGCCATGGCCAGACCCGGCTAAGAGTAGCGCTATCCCTACGCCCACGGGTCCGCCCGGCAAGCAGAAGCGCCGCAAGAGCTTCGGCGCGAACGATGCCGAAGTTGTCACCACCGGTATGCAACCTTCTATCTGATATGTATGCGCATACTTACATCACTGTGTAGATCATATTCGTCCGGACTGGGAAGCGAAACTTGAAGCAGTCAAGGCTCAAGCAGCGCGTCGCGCTAATAGGCGCATCATCATGCGTCAAGTTGGCGACCGTCTGATTCCTGTGGGCGTGACGAGTGGGCGGGTACATGCTTTACCGGCCGGGCTCACTGGTGAGGGCGCTGAAGCTTCGGGAGGTGGATCTGGTGGCGGGTCGACGGGACGGAGATCGAGGAGAAGACAGCAGAATGAGATTCAGAACTTGCTTGGTGGGATGGCGGGGCAGGATCTTGAAGAGGTACGTTCGGTATCTGTGCAAATGAGATTGGATTGCGATGCTGACGTGCAACAGTTGATGGTTATGGAGGCCATGCGATTATCGTTGCTCGAGCACGAAGAGCAACAGCGTAAAGAGAAAGAGGCGAAGGAGAAGGAGGAAGCTGCTAAGAAGGCGAACGGCGGCGAAGGCTCGAGCGCGGACGCGAGTGCAGGCGCGGAGAGCAGCTCAACTCCAGCGGGAAGTAGTGCGATACCGGCCGCACTGGCGAATATCGCTGCTTCTTCGCCTATTCCGTCACCTATACCGACAGCTTCCGCTACGCCCACGGGACGTGCTTCTCCTCGCGAGGAGGCGCCTGTCTCGGCGCACTCGCATTCGCGTCCTCAGTCTTCGTCTGCGTCACCTGCACCTGGAACACCGACACCTGCACATCCTGAGCTGCCCAGCACGGGCACGCCGACCGCCGCACCGACCGCTCTGCCTCCCACAACCTCTACCGCGACCCCCGCACTGGCAACATCGACATTGTACCCAGCCTCAGCCGATACGGATCCACGACCCATCCCAGCGCGCTCTGATACGATGTTGAGCACCATGACGGACGTCAGTATGGATGGCGGAGTATCTGAGAATGCTGGGTACGGATATCTTGCCGGCGGGAGTGAGGAGAGCGTTGTTGCGAGGGAGCCATTGTTGGCGGATGATGCATGATGCATGATCTCGGACTGAGGTTTGTGTTACTGATGACCGGACGACTCGACGACGGACTAGACATGCGTGTGCCGGATCGGTTATGTGTTATGTTGATTTTATAGTATACGCTCGAAGCGTTGTGCAGATAGGATCTGGCTGTTCATAATAGACTTCTTCATATCCTGACCTTGTGGGCTACAGAGGTTTGAACTGATACGCGGACCGTTCGGGTGGATCACTAGTGATACGCTTTTCATGAAGGATGGGCCAACATGACCGATGAATACACGGTAAGGTATTATAACGAGTGGGTAGAATACTGATCATGGAAACGAGTGGATGGGTCTGTCGACCAGCGTACAGAACGACATGAGGAGAATCTTGAAGTCCGTAATCAAACGCCTCTGAAGGCGCTAGCCTTGCTATCCTGCCGACGATGCCTGGTGGGAGTCACTGGCGAGGTCGCCAACGCCGGCCACTCATCCTGCTGGGACGCTCTGTTCTCCCTCGCACCCGACCGCTGGCCAACGACTGTAGCATAAGGGCGTGCAGACGTACGCGCGGACCGGATGCTGCTAGTCGGGGTACGAGGACTACCAGCCGCCCTGACACCTCTGAACGTCGAATGCTTGGGCGTAATGACGCCGGCCGTCCCGGCACTGAGCTGGCCGTCGACACTGTCTGTCAGAGACGATGCGGCGACGACGTCGATGGCGAGCGTGGAGAGGTCCTTGACGAGAGGCTGCGGTAGATTCGCAGACGGTAGGGCTGGGGTCTGCAACTCCGGCTCGCTCTCGCCGCTGGAAGAGTTCGTCGGGGACCTGGGTCGCTGATTGCGTGGAATCTGCGGGGAGCAGGGTCAGATCATGAGATCGGGAAATGTTCTGGTGCATGCTTACCGGTGCTCGACCTGCGCCCGTGGTTGAAGGAGGGTACTCCGGCGTGCCACTTTGGGAGAAAACCTGTACTGCGTGAGCTTGTGATGTACTCGAAAAGCAGCTAACACTCGTACCGTAGATCGCGGCGTAAGCGTAGGGTCTTCATAATTGAGGGAGTCGGTGTTGCTCTGTTCGCTGATTTCGGACATAACGGAGCCAATCGAGCGCATGGACGCGTTATCGCGAGCCTGACAGGACGATGTTAGTTCATGCCGGAGGATAAAATGGGGTCACGAATGACTCTAGCTTTGATCTTTTTATTGAGACAACGCTAGAGAAACCACGCCTAAGAGTCAACGCGCGCACAGCGAAAAGACAATTTGTGACGGACATTGAACTGTTTGGACATGCGTGCCCGCTGCCTCTCGGGCGTATTATGCCACATGTTTCTCTTGCGCATAGCCAGCTCCTCCAACTCTTGAACCTGAGACAGTACGAACTGGAAAGTGTAACAATCATCGCAAAATGTTTGCTTAGACTCCGGGTCGTGATAACAGCGGTTCCAGTTCGCCCTCGTCCAAGGCCGATCCAAACGATTCAGAGTTGTCTCATCTTTACCCAGGGGACCAAATCCAGCCTTAGTATTATGAGGAAGCGCCACAAGATATTGGGGATGGCACTTCCAGCGAGGGGATGCATGTAAACAAGGTAGAGGCACGCCTGACGGATCGCGCGAGTGTCGACGAACATGAGGATCGACTTGACCTAGGAAGAATTGTATAGCTTCAGGTATACCCTTGATATCACCGCCTTCGAACGTCCCAAATAGATAGACTTCGAAGCCTATCTTGCGCTTGCGAGCGACTACGCAAGGGCGAAGTTTAGTGTTGCGATCGTCGCCGAACGAGGCCACGGAGGCCGATGGCATGAGACCTGGCATCGTAGCGCCGAGAAATGTGGCGACTGGGGTGAATATGGATTCCTCGATGCACCAGATCTGTCCAGGCTCCGGTGGGGCGATGACACAGGGATGCGGAAGGGAGCGAGTCGTAGCAGGCGCAACGCCACTCGTACAGACGGCACAAGCACTCGAGGGGTGTGACCGGATACCAGCTTCAGAAGCAGCAGCGAGAGGAAAGTTATGAGCCGGCATAACGCGAGATTGGGAGCAAGTACCGAGAATGAGTGTTTGGCGACCGGGCAAGCTCAACATAATCGGGCCTGTAGCAAAATATATAGTGCCCAGCCAAGCGCCATCAGCCAGATCCGGGAATTCGAACGTACAACAATTGTCTCAGAGGACAACAAGAGCTACCGCAAAAGGAACAACGCGCGGCTGAAAATGGCGGGCGGCCTTGTCAAACAAAAACATTATCTGCATGCCAACGGAGGCGCGCATGACAATAGGCAGTTTGGCCGAGGCTCGGAGGCCCCACGTCTACTTCGACGTCTAATTTTCCTGCTGTACACTGCCTATACAGTTGACGATCAGCACTCAGATTCATCTACAAGAACAGGATGCGTAATCTACGCACCTGTCTTTACATAGTCGCATATGAGGAGTAGGAGCGCTCTTAGTGACAATTGGAACCAGGAACTATCTGCATCAATCAGGTCCGAGCACTAGCGGTCGCACGCTTTGCCTTGTCACCAACATGGTCAATTGTTGTTCTCAGACGCGACACGTGCACTATTCTTTATACCTCTCCCTGAGGCATAATTTGAACGACTCAGAAGCGGTGTGTCTTCCTTCCGTCGCCATCTTTCTCTCTTGTGAACCACCATGCTTGCCCCTTCAGATTCGTCTTCACTGTCATCATCTTGCACCTCCGAATTCGAACCGGATTCCCCCGCACCGCCTGCGAGACCATGGAAGTATCTAGAGCACCCAGATGCAGACGAATGGCTTCGTGGACCGCTGGAAATACATAACTACCCAAACCTTGGCGACTTTGTCGTACTGTCAATTGATCCTGTTGCGACGGTCGGCCACCTCGACGCTCAGGCGAGACGGGCTGCCCAGCGGATTCCCGCTCGCCAGTATATTGCTTTACCCGTTCAAGTGCGTGAAGGTCTTCTATTCTTTGTCAATAGACTAAAGTGCCTGTCAGAGTCACGGCCTGCCTATTCATACGAAGGCGACGCACCCATACGAATTCATGTTCGTTCGGAAAGGTAGACCTGAGCCAAGACTTCCCGACCACGACTCGCAGGACTCGTGCATCGCCATCCTACCGAACGACACGCAGGTTGCTTCTCATCCACCTGTACGCCCGGCACACCCTCTGCCATGGGACGACTGCTATCTTGATGCCACATACGGCTTCCCCAGCTCTTGTCGCGTCACCTCTACCCGCAGAGACTACGTCCCTGTGCTACCCATCCGGAACTCCGAAGTCATCCGTATCAGGAACTGTTTCCAACCATATTGGTCTACTCTCCATGATCTCCATGACTCAAACGGCACAGATTTGCCGCAGCCGTTCGACTTCATCTCGCTTCCTTCCCTGCCATCCTTGAAGGATAGTCTTGTCGAGGATGCTCCTGTCGTACCCCCGCGTGCTCACCCCGGGCCGGCGGAGATCGTCCCTCACCACGAGAATACGATTGTTCATGAGGGCGATGGAAGCCTCGGCGCTGGTTCTGTCTCTGACAATGTATCCATCATCGCCAGTGAGGATGGCGATCATCATGCACCATCAGAGTCGGATGCTGGTGGCGAAGAGGAGTTGGATCTACTTCTCAATTTCGAGTCCATGATGAATGACCTGGGCGAGCTTCGGGATCCCGTCGTTAACGTCTGGTACGACCTTGATGTGGTCACCGATATCGTCGATCCCGTTCATTTTCTAGAAGATGTCAAGCGTCTTCATATGTGCGTTGATCTTGATTTTCTTGCCCGTTCACTTTCCTAACCCAGATTTAGGATCATGGACGAGGCGGAAATCCGTCTAGGGCTACGTCCGGACCCGGCGGCGGCGGGAGGTCGTTCGGAGCATTCGAGCTTGCACGACACTGATAGTCAGCGTTCTACCTCCCCTTCGGGTTCCAAGGTTGATGGTGCGAATGTACCGACACCTGTGGCTGATATCCAAGGGAGCACCGCTGTTCCTCTGACACCCAAACGTGCGCCGCTTCTTCTACTTGACCTTTGTCATCTGCTCATTCATCTTCAGCGGTGCAAGGATATCGCGCGCGCCTCAAAGTTTCGGCAAGGAGACTCCTTTCTCGTACTCGGAGTTTTGTACGGAAGCTGGCCTTCTTGCGCTGCAGGGGTGCGCGCGAGCTGAAGACCGAGGCTTAGTGATAGCGTGCTGTTGTGGAGTCCTCTTTAATTGTAGTACCGCTGCCATTGTTCACCTACTACTATGCATTGTGTTTGACTACGCATGCGAACTGAGGCTTCGAGCTCACTATGATTATCTACGTCTGGCCGAGACCGGCTGAGTGTCAGCGTGTTAGCTTTGGTGAAGTGCTCGGCCCGAAGTGTCCGGCAAATGATATCGCATCAACGACGTTTGCGGGCGTCTGCCTTCTTTCAAACCACGATGAGGTGCAATCGCAATCGCGGTGGCGGCCCAGACATCTCAAAGCATGACGTCCTTGGTTAACGGACCGCCCAGAGCGGTTATTGTGACCTGAAAAGGCAACCCGAAGCAGCCTTTTGTCTCGTGCGGCAAGATGCAGCTACAAGGTCCTTGTCCTTTCGGTTCGACTTCTTTACCACCAACTCGCGCCTCACCATGTCAATCGCGTCCTCGAATGCTTGCGTATTGGCCTCAGACTACCCCAGTGCTCTCACCTCACGGCCATGGAAATACCTTGCGCATCCAGACGCCGAAGAGTGGATGCGGGGTACTTCGGAGACGCAGACCTGGCCTAACCTTGGAGATTTTGTTGTTCTGTCACTGAACCCTGTGGCCTCCGTTCAACATCTCGATGCTGCCGCTCTGGATGCCGCTCGTCAGATACCCGTACGGAAATTCTTAGCTGCGACCATCGAGGTGCGTTCTCATCCTTTCGCCCTCTTCTTCACTGGTTGACGGAGTTTCTGTCAGACCGTGGGTCTACCTGTCAATGACAAGGCCCTTCACCCCTACGAATACCTCTTCGTTCGGCAAGGCAAACCCTCTCCTCGGCTGGCGGGTCGCACTCCAGATGACGAATGCATCGCTATCCTTCCTAACGATACAACGGTCGCATCTCGCGCACCCATCCGGCCTGCGCATCCTCTGCCCTGGTCCGACTGCTATTTCGACATGACGTACGGCTTCCCGTTTGTGTGTCGCTCTTCATACATCAAACGCGACTATTATCCTGTTCTCCCCATGGATGACTACCAGCTTGTGCGGCTCCAGGGCTACGTGCAGGCGAATTTCACGTACATGAGGCAGCGTTTCGACGAGAAGAACCGGCCCAATCGTCTTTCACTCGTAGACGCTTCTGTCGACGTTGCGTCGACTGCAGCCCCCGTGCCCGCATCGCCGCACATGGCGAAACGTGATGCTGGACAGACCAACCCTCCATTATTCATTGACGATGAGGGTAGTGAGAGAGATGATGTCTCTATCATCGCTAGCGACGACCATACCAGTGCAGATGGACGCTCCAACTCCGACTCCGGATCTGATGTAGATGCTGAAGAGCTCGACTTACTGCTTCACATCGAGGCTGCCATGAAGACTGAAGGCCGACTTCGCGATCCTGTCGTTGATACGTGGTACGATTTAGACATGATAACCGAGATCATCGACCCAACCCTCTTCCTACAAGATGTGAAGAGGTTACAACAGTGCGCTTGCCATCCGCCTCATCTTTCTGCTTTTGCTGATCAACACCACCAGAATCATTGACGATGCCGAAGCGCGCTTGAAAGCACAAGTGACCGGCACATCCCCTACTGATATCCCGGTAAACAACGCGCTTGGCAGTGACCAAAGTACGGAGAGCTCCACTGTCGTTGCGTCGTCGCCCGCACATGTCGCTAACAAAGCAATAAATTCAGATGCGGCATCTATGTCCGGGGCATCTTCTATCAAGACACCTGCCCCGATTTATGCTTCAGATTCTTTACTGAAGCGTGCGTCTGCTACTTACGTATATCTACCTGCGACTAACCGATGAATAGCTTCGGGGAAGTCGCTGCATTCGCGCCTCAAATCTTTATCGACCAGGTTCGCTTCCTTCGCGAGGAAGCATATTCGAAAGCTTCGGCCGAGCTCCCAATGAAGTATGGACGGTCATGGCTCCAGGTGGCGATCTACCTCATCCCGTCTCTGATTAACGCGCTCGACGACACGGTTCGCCCGCGCGGCATCTACGATGATCGCAGCGCTAATTCCGCCGTAGTCCACCACTGTTGCATTGTCTTTGCTTGTACTTTCATACTATACTTTTGGCTGGCTGGATTCCTTATTTGGCCTTGAAATGCATGTCACGGGCACAGCGATCTCAAAGTAGGGCTCGAGGGGCGCGTCTAAATGAAGACATGTGATCGCGTTGTTCGGCGCCCCTCTGCCATGAACGATGACCCTGTGGCGGCCACCGCGACCCGTACATTTGCAAGCCATGTGATCGCGTTTATAGGTTTCCCCGATCAACGCCGGGACGGGCTCGCAGTTTGCTTCCTACGTCGACCAGCCACCGCACTGCGTGCTCTGAGTAGCCTGACTAAGTTCTCAATACAGTCTCATAACATGTTCGACTACATGGAGCGTCGCGTCCGTGCAAAGTCCGCCCTTGCGCGGCGCGATTCTGGGGAAAGACAAGACAAGACAAGACAAGACAATAACTTCATGCGGTAACCTCAAGCAGACAAGCTACGTTCAGGGAACAAAAGCGAAGGCACGTATGTCGATCATCAGCGCAACGACGGGTAGACCGCAAAACACTTCTGTTCTCTACCATCATCTCCCATTTTCGCATTGTCGCACCATGCCCAGGGCCGCCTCGGATTCATCGTCGCTATCATCGTCTTACAACTCAGCAGACTTTGAACTCGACTCTCCCGCACCGCCTGCTCGACCCTGGAAGTACCTCGAGCATCCAGACGCCGATGAATGGCTGCGCGGGCCACTGGAAGTACACAACTACCCCAACCTTGGAGACTTCGTCGTGTTGTCGATCGATCCTATCGCGACGGTCGGCCACCTTGACGATGTCGCTAAACGAGCTGCTCAACGCCTTCCCGTCCGCCAATATGTAGCATTGGCGATGCAAGTCAGTCATTCACTACTGCCCTTTGTCATCTTCAGAAGGGCTAAGCAATCCACCAGTCATATGGTCTACCTATCCATACAAAGGCCACACATCCTCACGATTTCATGTTCGTCCGCAAGGGTAGACCTCAGCCCAGGCTTCCCGATCTCGACACCCAGGATTCGTGCATTGCCATCCTACCGAATGATACGCAGGTTGCTTCCCACACCCCTATACGCCCGGCGCAACCTCTACCATGGGACGACTGCTACCTTGATGCGACATATGGCTTCCCTCAGTCTTGCCGTGTCACTTCGACGGGCAGGGACTACGTTCCCGTCCTACCCATCCTAGATTCCGAAGTAATTCGTATCAGGCGGTGTTTCCAGCCGTATCAGCTCAAGTTGCGTGATCTCCACATGGAGGGTGGCGTAGATTTTCCGGGGCCGTTCGACTTCGTATCGCTGGCCTCATTGCTGTCCTTGAAGGATAGCCGTATTCATGACAACCCTACACCATCCACACAAGGCCGGCCGGAGGACTTCGACCCCATACACGACATACCCAGCGGGAAGGCGGGACGTGACTCCGATTCTATCGACGACGACATGTCCATTATTGCGAGTGAGGACGGTGTTCGGGATGCGCCAGACTCGGATGACGGTGCTGGCGAAGAAGAGTTGCATATGCTTCTCACTTTCGAGTCCATGATGATGAACGTGGGCAAGCTTAGAGATCCCGTCGTCAATGTGTGGTACGATCTCGATGTTGTCACTGAAATAGTCGACCCTCTTCATTTCCTAGAAGACGTCAAGCGTCTCCATATGTGCGTCGATTTTGATCTTCTTGCTCGTTCAGTTTCCTAACCCAGATTTAGGATCATGGACGAGGCAGAAATCCGTTTAGGACTACGTCCAGACCCGGCTGCGGCGGGAGGTCGTTCAGAGCGGCATTCGAGCATGCGCGACACGGAGAGCCAGCGCTCTACCGTTCCTTCGGCATCCAAGGTCGATGGTACAAGTTCACTGATTCCTACGACTGACGGGAACTGGAGCGCTCCAGCTCCCCTTACGCCCAAACGTGCGCCGCTTCCTCTACCTGACCCATGTCATCTGCTCATCCATTCTTAGCGATGCCTGGATATCGCGCCCGCCTCAAATCTTTGGCAAGGGGACTTCTTGCTCGTACTCGGCGTCTTGTGCGATAGCTGGCCTTCTCGCCCTGTAAGGGGGCGCATAAGCTGAAGACCGACGCTCTGTAGTATACCTCCGAGTATACCGTCCTGTTATGTACTTGGTCCTCTCAGGCTTCATTGTTCACCTGCTGCTATCAACTGTATCTAACCTATTATACCTCATGTTTCATTTGCTATGTACTTACGCATGCGAACCGAGGTTTCGAGTTTTCACCAAGTACTATGGCGATTGTCTGTAGCGGGCGTGACCGGCTGAGCGTCAGCGCGTCAGGTCTGGTGGGCCCGGCCCGAAGTGTCCGTCAAAGAATAAAATAACGCGTCGACGCGGACGTCGCAGGCGTCTGCCTTCTTTACAACCGCGATGAGGTCCAATCGCAGTGGCTGCCCGCCTTCACACAGTGCGTCAGGATGCCTTGAATCATCGGAAAATACAGTGGTCTCAGTCAGGGGACCGCCGAGAGCGGCCATTGTGACCTGAAAAGGCAAACCGAAGCAGTCTTTTGTCTTGTGCGGCAAGATGCAGCTGCAGGGACCTTGGCCCTTTTGTTAGTATCCTTCACCACCGATCCGGCTTGTGCCTTACCGTGTTGATTGCATCGTCGAATGCGGTCGCACGGTTTGCCTTGTCACCAACATGGGCAATTGTTGTTCTCAAAGGCAACCCGTGCACTATTCTTTATACCTCAGAACTGATATCCCTGAGGCTTAATTTTTTGAGCAACTCAAAAGCGGTGTGTCTGCCTTCCGTCGCCATCTTCCTCTCTTGTGAACCACGATGTTTGTCCCTTCAGATTCGTCCTCACTGTCATCATCTTGCACCTCCGAATTCGTACCGGATTCCCCCGCACCGCCTGCGAGACCTTGGAAGTACCTGGAGCACCCAGACGCAGACGAATGGCTTCGTGGACCGCTGGAGATACATAACTACCCCAACCTTGGCGATTTCGTCGTACTGTCAATCGATCCTGTTGCGACGGTTGCCCACCTTGACGCTCAGGCGAGACGGGCTGCCCAGCGGATTCCCGCTCGCCAGTATGTTGCTTTACCCGTTCAAGTACGTGAAGGTCTTCTATTCTTTGTCAATAAACTAAAGTGCCTGCCAGAGTCACGGCCTGCCCATTCATACGAAGGCGACGCATCCATACGGATTCATGTTTGTTCGGAAAGGTAGACCTGAGCCAAGACTTCCCGACTACGACTCCCAGGACTCGTGCATCGCCATCCTACCGAACGACACGCACGTTGCTTCTCATCCACCTGTACGCCCGGCACACCCTCTACCATGGGACGAGTGCTATCTTGATGCCACATACGGCTTCCCCAGCTCTTGTCGTGTCACCTCTACCCGCCGAGACTACGTCCCCGTGTTACCCATCCGGAACTCCGAAGTCATCCGTATCAGGAACTGTTTCCAACCATATTGGTCTACTCTCCATGATCTGCATGTCTCAAACAGCACAGATTTGCCGCAGCCGTTCGACTTCATCTCGCTTCCTTCCCTGCCATCCTTGAAGGATAGTCTTGTCGAAAATGCTCCTGTAGCACCCTCGCACGCTCACCCCGGGCCAGCGGAGACCGTCCCTCACCACGAGGACAAGATTGTCCATGAGGGCAATGGAAGACTCGACACTGGTTCTGTTTCTGACAATGTATCCATCATCGGAAGTGAAGATAGTGTTCGGGATGCATCAGACTCGGATGACGGTGCTGGCGAAGAAGAGTTGGATATGCTTCTCACTTTCGAGTCCATGATGACGAACGTGGGCGAGCTTAGAGATCCCGTCGTCAACGTCTGGTACGATCTCGATGTGGTCTCTGAAATCGTCGACCCTGTTCATTTCTTAGAAGACGTCAAGCGACTCCGTATGTGCGTTGATTTTGTTTTCTTGCTCGTTCAGTTTTCTAACCCAAACTCAGAATCATGGACGAGGCGGAAGTCCGTGTAGGGCTACGTCCAGACCTGGCTGCAGCGGAGGGTCGTTCGGTGCATTCGAGCATGCGCGACACAGAGAGCCAGCGCTCTATCGTTCCTTCGGCTTCCAAGGTCCATGGTACGGATTCACTAACACCTGCGGAGGACAATAAAGAGAGTGTTTCTGCTGCTCTTAGGCCCAAAGGTACGCCGCCTTTTCTACTTGACCTTTGTCATCTGCTCATTCATCCTGAGCGGTGCAAGGATACCGCGCGCGCCTCAGATTTTCGGCAAGGAGACTCCTTTCTCGTACTCGGAGTTTTGTACGAAAGCTGGCCTTCTCGCGCTGCAGGGGTGCGCGTAAGCTGAAGACCGAGGCTCAGTGATACCGTGCTGTTGTAGAGTCCTCTTTAATTGTAGTACCGCTGCCATTGTTCACCTACTATGCATTGTGTTTGACTAAGCATGCGAACTGAGGCTTCGAGCTCACTAAGTACTATTACAGTGAATATCTGCGTCTGGCCGAGACCGGCTGAGCGTCAGCGCATTAGCTTTGCCAGTGAACTGCTCGGCCCGAAGTGTCCGGCAAATGATAACGCGTCAACGTTCGACGACGTTTGCGGGCTTCTGCCTTCTTTCAAACCACGATGAGGTGCAATCGCAATCGCGGTGGCGGCCCAGACATCTCAAAGCATGACGTCCTTGGTTGACGGACCGCCCAGAGCGGTTATTATGACCTGAAAAGGCAACCCGAAGCAGCCTTTTGTCTCGTGCGGCAAGATGCAGCTGCAAGGTCCTTGTCCCACCACCGCGGTCTGGCAATCGGCGCTAGCACGCGCATAATTGTTCGGTGAGCCACATCATGATCTACTCTTGTCTACTACGACTACATTGTTCCCAAACAGTGCGCTTCCTCTTTCTCTCTCACTGTCATCCCCTCCTGCGATGTCCGTTACATCCTCGCGCTCATCCTCGTTCGAATATGAAGAGCAGCTTGACTCCGCCGCGCCCCCTTGTCGGCCGTGGAAGTATCTCGAGCATCCTGACGCGGAGGAGTGGACGCGCGGGCCATTAGAGGTTCACCAATACCCGAATCTGGGGGACTTTGTCGTGCTGGTCATAGATCCTCTTGCCTCGGTCGCCCATCTTGACGCTGCTGCGTAGAAAGCCGCAAAGCAGATTCCTGAACGAAAATATGTTGCCCTGTGTTTCCAGGTGCGTCTGTGACGTGAATGACTTTTGTCAGGCGACTCACGTACTACACAGACAACCGGTCTACCCATTCATACAAAGCCAACACACCCCTTTGACTTCCTGTTTGTCCGTCAAGGCAGACCCGAGCCAAGGCTTCCTGGTATCGATACTGAGGACTCGTGCTTCGCCGTCCTGCCAAACGATACGGTCGTCTTAGATCGACCACCTGTATGCCCCGCCCACCCATTGCCCTGGAACGACTGTTATCTCGATGTGACGTTTGGCTTCCCTTACGGCTGCCGGGTTACCTCTACCGACAGAGACTATGTCCCGGTTTTGCCCATGCTTGACGACGAGGCTATGCGCGTACAGCAGAGTCTGCAGGATTATTGGTCTCCCTTGATAGCTGAACGCAGAAATCGTGGCGAGAACTGGCCACCCGCCCTTGACCTAGTCACACTTCCAGTTCTACCTGCGTCAGACGCGCCGCAGGACGAGTGTACGAAGGAGCTCGCCCCGACACGACCCGCAGGTCATTCCCTCGAACCGCCTCCACCTACTCTGTCGGAAATGGATGTAGAGCAGGTTGTGGACAAGCATTCCGACGAGATCTCCATCATTGAGAGCGATGATGGCAGTCAACACGAACATGCGCCCGCCGCGCCAGAGCCTGGCGATGACGAAGAGCTGGATACTTTCCTTGCTTTCGAGTCTATGATGAACGACGAGGGCGAGCTACGAGACCCTGTTGTCAATGTTTGGTACGACCTCGACATGATCATGGAAATCGTTGATCCCATCCACTTTCTGGAGGACGTCAAACGTCTTGGCTGGTACGTTCTTCAGTGGACTTGCCATCCGCCCCTATATCTGACTGCGTACGCAGTATCATTGATGAGGCGGAAATCCGTCTTGGGCTGCGTCACAACCCAGCTGCGGCAGAGCGAAACTCACTACGCCCAAGTGCACACGAAGATACCATCAGTGAGCGCTCTACGGCGTCGTCGGCCAAATTAGCGGCTTCCCGAGACAATGCTTCGAGTCCTCGCAAAGACATTATCGCTAAACGTGTGTTTTCTTCCTGCCGATCGTCGAGATTGCGATTGACCCATTATACCTTGCAGCGGCGAAAGGACTGCGTAATCGCTTTGGCTCTGCCACATCAAGAATGTTATCCTGTGCTCGAACACTCGTGCGGAAGCTGGTTTTCATACGCTTACAGAAGGACTCGAAATCTAGATTGTGATACCACTACTTAATTCATCTGGATACCCGTTCAATCATTTGTACCCCAAGATACTCTCATTCAAGTCTCATATTTCCCATATTGCAGTTCATCTCTCAATATTGCTGCCCAAAAGAAGCCGACATTGGCACGTTGCCAACGCTGGCGAAAGGCATGTGATCGTGTTGTGCCCGCGCGCCGCCGCGGTCCAGGGTCTCCTTCCTACGTCCATGACCGATGCACTGGACGTCATGTTCGAAGGGAGTCGGCGCAGCCATCCTGGTTCTACTGGCTTCAATGATTACTCTCAGTATGATGTACGCCTCGACGCCGTTGCGCGGTCGCACACTTTGCCTCATGGACGATATCGGGTACTTATCCGCGGTTCGCGCGCGTGCCTCTGCCAAGTTGCTCTGAACCGTGATGAAGTTTGAGGGCATGGTGGTTGCGCGCGTTCACGCGCCTCATCAGAATATCTATGCCATGACGTACCCCGGTTAGAGACCGCTTTCGGCGGTTGTTGTTGTCTGGAGTCTGAAGGGGGCGACGCACTAAAGCCCTCTTTTGTCTTAAGGCGCAAAATGCACAGACCCCATCTTTTATACTCGAATCCCTTGCCACCGCGACCACAGCTTTCACTCCACCATGTCGATCACATCTTCGAAGGTCATCGAGCACAACGACCAAGACACCCCCGCTGCTGTCACATCGCGGCCATGGAGATATCTCGAGCATCCAGACGCCGAGGAGTGGATGCGCGGGCCCTCTGAGACGCAAACCTGGCCCCAACTCGGAGACTTCGTCGTTCTCGCCTTGAATTCTGTGGCTTCGGTCCGGCACCTCGACGCTGCTGCGCAAGAAGCCGCTCGCCAGATACCAGTACGAAAGTTTGTAGCTGCGGCCATTGGGGTGCGTTTATCTCTTCGCGTCATCAATAACTAGCTGACAATGGAATTAGACTGTAGGCCTGCCTGTCAACGACAAGGTGTTTCACCCTTACGACTACCTCTTCGTTCGCCAAGGCAAACCGTCACCCAGGCTGGCCGGTCGTGACCCAGACGATGTGTGTGTCGCCATTCAACCCAATGATACAACCGTCGGCGAGCGTGCACCAATACGTCCTGTACATCCACTGCCCTGGTCGGACTGCTATTTTGACATGACATCCGGCTTCCCATTCGAGTGCCGCTCCTCGAACGTCAAGCGCAATTACATTCCTGTGCTACCTATGGACGACGATGAGCTCATTCAAGTCAAGGGCTACGTGCAAGAGAGCTTTGCGTACATCAGGCAACAATTCGAAGATGACCGGCCAGATCCTCTTTCAGCTGTAGACGTCTCTGTTGATATCGCACCCACTGCAACCCGCGAGCCTGCCTCACCACATACAGCATCGCGCGAGCCCGAACTGTCACAATCACCCACTTTTGCTGTTGATGACGGGGACCAAGGCGATGACGTGTCTATCATCGGTAGTGAGGACCATGGCAGCGCAGATGATCACTCCTCGGAGTCCGACTTCGAGTCTGATACGGACGACGGGGAGCTAGACTTGCTGCTTCGTGTTGAGGCCATGATGAAGACCGAAGGCGACCTACGCGACCCTGTGGTCGATACTTGGTACGACCTGGACATGGTTGCGGAAGTTATCGACCCTATTCTCTTCTTACAGGACGTGAAGAGGCTTCGACAGTACGTTTATCCTCCTCGTATCCGGGTGCTTCTGCTCATCGTTGTTCCCAGGATCATGAATGACGCCGAAGCGCGTCTGACACCACAAGCGGTCGGCATATCTCATACTGACGTTCCAGACAATAACGTGCTCGAGGAGGATCAGAGAAGCAGGCTGGGTGATCCTGCCGCTGCATCGACTATCGCCGATGAGATCGTTCTAGAGGCAGACCCGAAAGCGAGGTCTACGCCGATGGGAGCTACCGGTATATCTGCCCGCACAGGTGGTTCAAGTCCTTCATCGCAGCGTACGTCAACCATCTCATGCCTGCTTGCTTACGGCTGAACGACGAGCAGCTTCAGGGAAGTCACTGCGCTCGCGCCTCAAATCTGTCTCAATCAGGCTTTCTTCCTTCGCGAGGAAGCATATCCGAAGGCTTCGCTCGAGCCCCTAGTCAACTTTATATAGCTATAGTTCAGGTCGTACTGGTGGCAACCCACCTCATTCCGTCTCTGGTCCGCGGCATCTACGGATGATCGCAGCGCTTATCTCGCCGCACTTTACACATCTGTCGTGTTGTCTCTGAATGTACTGCTGTAGCGTACCTTATACTGCCTCTGCACCGTGATTGACCTCTTGAAGTACTGCGTGAATGGGGCTGAAGGGCGCGTCGAAAGAAAAGACATGTGATCGCATTCCGGGGGAGGCCCGGTCCGGCATTCGCGGGCTGTCGAACTCACGGATTCGGAACTCTCGCCCTGCTCTCACCAGCGTCGCCACCTGGCTTAGACTGTATGTGTTTCCAAGATCCGAAGCTACCTGCTCACGCTTGCGTTCTAGCCACTATGTGTAATCGCGTTTCGCGCGGCGTGATCTCGTGGCCATCGTCACCAACAAAGGCCTGGCGCATCTGGCAACCCCCATACATACACGTATGTCGGACCTATCGTTGGGCTCTCTGCTGCACACAGGCTAGAGCTCACCGTCTTCTGCATACGCCGCTATCATATGATTGATCAGAATGACAAGAGAGCTGTTGTGATTAGACGCCTTCATTCAGTGTGCGGTGCGCCGACGGGGCGCGTGTTGTTCTTGGGCTCATCTCCGTTATCGAAATCGTTGACGGGGATCGTTCTCCTATCCGTTTCAAACTCACATTGCATACTCATGGGTCTTCATCGTGATGGCGGCGGAGGCTGGGCGACGCCCTCCTCACGACAAGAAGCTCCGGGAGCGCCTCAATGCATATAAGAAGGCACAACTTCTTGAACCACCTTTGTGTCAGTGTACGCTGGAAGATGGCCGCCGTTGATCCCACGTATCCACTGTACCCCTTGGCCAGTATTCTGGCCGCGGCGATGCTACTACTTGTACTGCTTACCAGCTTCGTTCGCCAAAGCTGGAATCTGGGTGTCGCCTTCTTGTGCTTCTGGTTGTTTTGGGAGAACCTAACGGGCGGTGTCGCTGCGATCATATGGTCTGATAACGCTGATATAAAGCTATATGTATATTGCGACATAAGTGAGTGTTTCCATACCTTACTTCGGGTTGACCAGGCCTTGATGATACATGAGTCTCACGTATACAGCTCGTGACGTTCATCGTTAAACCCATGTGCACCCTTATCATCACCCGACGATTATATCTGATCGCACGCCTTCGCTCCGAGGATGCCTTCAGCGTCCGGAAGGTGACTGAAATAAAATGCGATGCTGGTTTACCTGGTGTTGACGGTCATCTTGAATAGCATCGCGCGGACATGATCATAGAATGGACTCTGGGTTTGGCAATCCCCTTGCTCCTTGCAGGACCACTATGTACGTGCACGGATATGAACCGTCGAAAGGTTTTAGTGATCGAGCGCTCACGTATCTTAGACTATGTCAACCAGTTCGAACGCTTCCAGGTCACTGAGGGCACGGGGTGTGGGGCCGCGATAACCGGTCAATCAGTGCTTGGCATACTGTTTTCGACCATCTGGTCGTTTGTACCTCCACTCTTGTCCACGATCATCTACTACCGTGAGTACTTCCCTGCTATCTGGTTTGTTGGCGCACCCTTGCTAACGCGCGACTTAGCTAGGATCATGTGGATACTCTATACACGGCACAAAGATACCAATCGTTTTCTCCACAGCAGTCAGTCCATATCGCATACAAGTTACTACCGTCTTCTGGCGCTAGCTAGCATCGATGCGCTCGTGACTCTTCCCTTTGGCATCACGACCTTCATCTTGAGCCTACTGTCGCAACTCAAGCAAACCGGCGTGCGTATTCCCTTCTACGATGGCTGGGATGCCATCCATAGCGATTGGACGCCATCTGGCATAACCTACGCCGAAGTCAGCGCTATCGGACGCACAGCTCTCGCGGAGACGTACTTCGCGCGATGGACCTCACCATTCCTCGCATTCGTGATCTTCGCTCTCTTCGGTGTGACTGGAGCGGCTCGTGAAACATATTGGAAACTCATCTGTACAGTGGGCGGATGGTTGGGATGGAAACGTTCCGCGCGACAAGACGGGCCTTTAGATACGATGGTCTTTGGCTCACGTCCGCGGGATAACACGCGTGATGCCGAGTCTAGGTGAGTTCCTCCGTCATGCAGAGGCCAGAGTGTGAGGCTGAGATGCTCTCAGCTTCCATGACCCGAGCACGGGCGATGATGACTCTCAGAACATGCAAAGCAATAAGATCAGCGGTGTTGTACAGATCGCAGACAGTCACATCTACCGTGAGGCTTCCAGTGAGAAGTGCGTATGTTCAGCATACCGAGTCCCTTCTTTTGCTGATTCATTTCACAGCAAGGAAGAGACAATGGCGTACGCGCAACCGATGCTCGAGATTGACCCGAAGTCCTATCATAGCGCAACTTAAGTGATGGTTCGCTCTCATGCATGAAGCTTGAAGACGCAGACGATGTGTGATGCTATGGACTGACTCTTACTCCGGTGGATTTGTATGTCTTGTTTCGGGCACGCTCCGTTGTATACTTATTCCAGGATGAACTACCACGACTGAACATACATAATAGACATTCGAGAGGGAAACCGCGGTGTCGACTTTGAAAGCGTGGCGAGTCTTTAACAGCAGAGCGCTTTCTCACGGATTGAAATGAGTACCCTGAAGTCCGTTCGTGTGCTGATTTCAAGAACATATATCAAACGACCTCCCATACGCCAACCGAAACAGCCGTAGAACCAAGTACAATGAGACCATAGTAATGAAAGAACAAGAGAGCCGACCAAACTGTCCAGTTTAAACCCACACACCGCGAAGAGTCCCTGGCAGTCTAAGCCTCCTCCACGAGTGAACCGAGCTGTATCACGGCACGGTAAAGAAGCGCGATGGTTCCCTCCTCCTGCACACCCTGTACGACAGTCGCAAGCGTCGGGGCTGCGGTGGCGGTGGCGGTCGAAGAGTACTGCGGCGGGCCGGATGTAGAGGTCGAGTTGGTGTACTGCGTGCTGATGTAGGCGGACTGGGATGCGAAAGCTGCGTACGTCGACGCGCTGGTTGCGGGGTATGAGGCTGGCGTAGTGCTGTGCGTGGCTTGAGCGTAGGTCGTAGGAGAGGGACTGGGCGTGTATTTCTGCGTAAACGTTGACGTGTGAGAGGAAGGAAGAGCATTCAAGGGAATACGAGCCACCTGTGTGGTCGGTTGAGGCTTTGGGCTCGGCTTGGGCGCGGGAGGAGGGGGCGGAGGGGCGGAATCACCGTCTCCGTAGGTCCAGGAGCCAGTGAGCACGCCCTCTGATTGAGGCCCGAAGTACTGGAACAAGCCGGGAGAGAGGTCGAGCCCGCCATGCGGACAACCGGGGCACTAGGCTTTGTGAGCAAGGCGGGGTGAGAGGCGGTGGAAGTCATACCTCGTCAACGATCATGGCGGTCGTGCTCTTGCCGCCGTAGTTCATGTGAATCTTCTCATAGCAATGCTTGCCGCCGTCCCATTGCTGCAGTCTGTTAGCTTCGTCAAAGAGGTATTGGCATGACAACGTACCGCCGAGTTCAACGCCACAATCTAGTTCGTGCACGCAATTGGTCAGCCAAGAGTACTTGTATATGCAACGACGTAGCGAGGACTTACATAGTCGGAGTCTTGGTTGGTTCCGCCGCATGCGCCCAAGCCGGTCGAGTAGTACGTCCAGCGGGCAGACTGGAAGCTCTTGCCGAGATCCCCGAGAGACTTGGCGAGATCAGTCGCAGGTTCGCGTGCAGCGAGAGCCTGAGCACGGCGGTGATGCGCACTGCGTGCGGCAAATGCGGAGCCGTTCGGGAGTGCGATGGCGAGGTTGGCGGCTAGGAGAACGGCCGCAAGGCTGTAGAATATGGAGAGGGTCATGCCGATACGTGGGAATCAGGGACGCTAGTTGGTATACGGGGTTGGTATTGTTGGTAGAGGACAAGGAGCGAAGAGTTCAATTGAGAGAAGCGAGCGTAGAGGAGCCAGAGGGCGTCAAGAGGCGCGGTATTGGGAGAGTAGGCGGCGGTACGGTGAGGACCATGCGACGCAAGAGATGATCTCAATCGTTGACCGCAGGTTGTATATACGTCGCCGGTAACCGCCGTAAGCGAGATGGATGCGAGCCTCGAAACATGGTACCTTTCAACATTATCAACCAACCTTCCGAGTGGCGTGCGCTATCTTGACAGCTGAACCACTGGAATTCGAACATGCGAGATTGACACGCGCAGAGACATAAGCCGCCCGCCGGCAGTGCCTCAACTTATTTCAAGCTGGAACTATGAATGCTTTCATTGCAATAACATACGGACGCGAGTAGTCTGCAAAAGAAGGCATGTGGCACAAGCGCCATGCTTCGCGCCGATCAGTTGAAGGACCAGGAGCCAGAAAGCACGCCGAGCGACTCGGAGCCGAAGTACTTGAAGAGGCCCGGCGAGAGGTCAAGCCCGCCGTGAGGGCAGCCGGGGCACTTTGGCGTGGTCAGCTAAAGTTCTCAATCACAATATAGGGAAAAAGAGCAGCCTTACCTGGTCAACGACAGTGGCGTCCGCAGTCTTTCCTCCGTACTGCATCTTGATGTGCTGCCAGCAGTGCTTGCCGCCATCCCATTGCTGTGGAGTCATTGTCAGTCAATAGCTCGTGGAAAGAAGCACCACTCTGTGCAAACGTACCGCCGTGTTCAGCGCAACGATCTATGGTAGAAGGTCAGACTTCTAGCTGAGAATACAGTTCAGGGGAAGATAACTACTCACGTAGTCGCTTTCCTTGCTGTATGCGCCGCACGCGCCCAGACCGGGCGTGTAGTATGTCCAGCGTGCGGAGGTGTAGTGCCCGAGATCAGAGATGATGTCGCGCTCGGTGATGTTGTGCGCGCGGTGGTGATGGACGTCGTGCGGGGTGTTTGCGTGGGGATGCGCGAGGGCACCAGCGACGGCGAGAAGAGGGAAGAGAAGAGTTGACGAGGGGAACATCATATTGGCCAGAGGAGAGGAGACGACCTAAACGATTTCGAGAATTGAGGCTAAAGGAAAGACGAAGGATACCAGAGGGCGAAGTAAAGAGCGTTGGAGAGAAACGGGTCGGCAAGGGCAAGGCAGGACTGCGAGGACCGAGCGACGCAAAGGAAGCCTGAACTCGGGCACACGACGCATTTAGTATGATCAGCTCGGCAATGCTTGCGATGGGTTGCAGCACTGAAACTCCGACAGAGAGGCCAAGCCGTTTGACAGCGGTCTGGAGCTCGCGCCAGGCGAGCATCCCTCAGTTGGGACAGATGAAGTCATGCATTCCTCACATCCAACCGCTGAACTCGGAGAAGGAGACCCGTTGGTACGGTTGGATCCGTCAAGCGTTACAGTGTTCTCGTCTTATCACCAAGAAAGATGTCTAGAGGTTCCGCAGGATAGGATATATACGAAAGAGCTCATGATGGTGGTGGAAGGCAAGAGACGACTCGCCGGACATCAGCGTCGGGTGGCTTGCCATGCAGGCTGTACCAGACTATGTGCATTTGGGCAGAGATGGCATTCAAGTACCCATGGTCTCACGGCTTATGGCGACGGTACATCTGGTACCACTGCGGGTTCGATTCGTGATGCGCACACGAGTTCGGACCTGGACTAGTCAGTGGAGGCCGTAAACCGGTGTATAGTTGTCTCGCTGGAAGACAAATGGGGAAACCTCTGGTAACACTAGGGTATCGACGGGTACCTATTGGCGTTCGAGGAAACGTTTGCGGTTGCACCTCGGCCGGTGTACGCAAGTTGCGTTTTGCTGAGGTGAACTAATCAGCGACGTACACATCTCACTCTTGTCAACGCCAGGTCACAGCATGGAGAATACTTCATCTGTGAAACGTACAGCGCACGCATGCGGCAACTTATGGATAAGCTATTGCGAGGTTCAAGAATATGCAGCAGCAGCAATGCAACAGTGAACGAGACAGCGACCTCACTGTTGGAGGCTGCCTTATATCAGCGTTCTTTGGGCATCACATTTCATTGTTTTATCGGGCGGAAGACGCATAGAGACATGAGATCTATTGAGAAGCCTATATTACAGCAATCGTATCCTAAGAGCACCCTCCAGGGTACCCAATTATAAGAGCGAGATGGGATCTAAAGCAAGAAGCAAGCAAGAGAACAAGAGAGAGCAAACGATAACGACAATGACAACATCTACGCGGTCACAGCGGTTGACCTGCGCAGCGGCACACCAGCGCCAGCAGTAGGCGCTGGCTCAGGGTTAAGTAGCGCACGGACGGCGGGGTGTTCAAGAATGGCAACATTGTCCGACAGGAGCATGCGGACTGAGGCAGGCGGGAGACCGTCAAGGGCAGCACTGATGGAACAACATCAGCTTCGCGTTTTTAAACCATATATAGAAACTGAACATACACTGCACGCGTCTCGAGCGCTTGTGCCTCGGTGGTCCGTCCTGTCCTACGCAGCATGCGAGCGAGAGCAGCGCCGGCCCATGCATTGGTGTACACGTTCCCGGAAACGTTGATGACGGCGTTATAGGTTGCCAGCGCCTCTTCGCCGCGGGCAGGCGTCAAGGAGAGTACAACGGCGAGGTAGAGTGTGGGGTCGGTGTCATTTGGCGCGTGTGCGAGTGCGGTGCGGAGGTAGGGCTCAGCCTCGGCGAGGCGCGGAGGCGATGAGAACTATAAGCATGTCAGTGTTATGAAGGGAAGTTTGAAGGGCACAGGAAGAAGCTTACGCGAAGCAGCTGTGCCATTTGCCACGAGCACTGCGCGAGCGCAACGCGAACCTCGTCCTCCGCGTCCTCCTCGCCGTCTTCAGGATGCGACATGATACCCATCTCGCGACGAGCATGTGCGTCGCCCGACTGAATCTTGTCCATGAGCGTGCGTAGGCTGTCTATATGTGCGGCCTGTTGCGCGGGAGTGTAAGACGAGAAGAGTTCGCCGAAGTAAGGGTCGAGGATGAATGTAGACGTGGACATGGTATCTCTAGTAAGTTGGGGCAAAGGTATAGGGTCTAGCGTGTATGGGAGTCGGGAAACAAGGTCGTGTGTGGGGTGTAGCTATCTCCGTTCCGGTGCTATATAGGACTGAAGGCATGCCCGGCGCCCGTATCATCGGAGGTAGGCGGAAACGGGGGCATATAGCGCTCGGACGCGCCACGCCGAGCATCGCTACGGGCTGTTATCAAATACAGTACCTTATTTCACATCTTATCAGCACCCCCAAAACAGTGAGAACATGGTCACAAGAGCAACGAGATGTCGAGAAAGCTTTATCATGAATAGAAGTTGGGGCCCCAATTAACTCCCGGCGCGTGGTGGTCGCGGACAAGCACCGTGGGAGAAGATGGCCGACGCGTGTTTTACGCGTCTTTCGCTGGGCCGCGCGCCGCGTTTGCGTGCTTTCTGCCTCCTGCATCCGCGTCGGAAATAAAGGATGTCTATGTTCCAGCGCGACCCGAGAGCAGGCGCGTTCCTCGGTGGAGACCGTATATCCGGCCAGGATATCCGCGATCAAAATGGTGCGTACTGGATGTCCAGCTACGGTGTTGGCGCTGTTTGCTAAAGTAGGAGTGCATAGTCATCGCCGCACAGTCGATCGCGAATATTGTAAAGAGCTCGCTTGGGCCTCTTGGACTCGACAAGATGCTCGTGGACAACATCGGTGTGCGTGCTTTAACTTGTAGTATTTGGTGATGAATGTTTTGCTTAGATGCGTGGATATTATGTAGGAAGTAACTATCTCCAACGACGGCGCCACGATCCTCTCGATGCTCGCAGTCGAGCAGCCCGCAGGCCGTATTTTCGTTGACCTAGCGCAAAAGCAAGACAAAGAAGTCGGCGACGGTACGACTTCGGTCGTCATCATCGCCGCAGAGCTCTTGCGCCGCGCGAACGAGCTCGTCAAGGCCAAGATCCATCCTACTACGATCATCACCGGCTACCGGCTGGCGTGCAGGGAGGCTGTGAGGTTTATGCAGGATCAACTCGCTGTTTCTGTCGAGAGCCTTGGAAGGCCGGCGTTGATCAATGCTGCAAAGACCAGTATGAGCAGTAAAATCATCGGCGGGTGAGTATCCATATTTTGTCTGACTAGACTTTATCTGAATTTGCTACTGTAGCGACGATGACTTGTTTGCGCCCATGGCTGTTGATGCGATGCTCGCCGTCAAGACGGTCAACTCGCGAGGAGAGACCAAGTACCCGGTCAAGGCTGTCAACGTGCTCAAGGCGCACGGTCGCAGCGCACGCGAGTCGATCTTCGTCAAGGGTTACGCGTTGAACTGCACCGTCGCCTCACAAGGTTTGCCTCCATTTCCATTGCCTAACTTCAGAGTCTAATGCCTGTACAGCGATGAAGACGCGGATAACCAACGCCAAGATCGCCTGCCTCGACATTGACCTCCGCAAGACGCGCATGCAACTCGGCGTTCAAATTCTCGTCGACGACCCTGAACAGCTCGAGCAGATTCGCGCCCGCGAAGCCGGTATCACACTCGACCGCATCAAGAAGATCCTAGCTGCCGGCGCCAACGTCGTCCTCACCACCAAAGGTATCGACGATCTGGCCTTGAAAGAGTTTGTAGAGGCCGGCGCCATGGCCGTGCGTCGGTGCCGTAAGGAAGATTTGAGGAGGATCGCCAAAGCCACGGGTGGCACTATGGTTTCTTCGTTGGCGAATTTGGAGGGCGAGGAGACGTTCGAGGCGTCTTATCTTGGTCATGCGGATGAAGTTGTTCAGGAAAGGATCTCGGACGACGAGCTTATCCTCGTGAAGGGCACCAAGGTCGTTTCTTCCGCTTCGGTCATTCTTCGTGGCGCGAACGATTATATGCTGGACGAGATGGAGCGAGCGTTACATGATACGCTCAGCGTTATCAAGCGCACGCTCGAGAGTGGCTCCGTTGTGCCTGGTGGAGGAGCAGTCGAGAGCGCGTTGTGCGTATACCTCGAGAACTTTGCGCGTACGCTTGGCTCTCGCGAGCAGCTCGCTATCGCAGAGTTCGCCTCGGCGCTGTTGGTGATCCCCAAGACGCTCGCGGTGAACGCTGCAAAGGACAGCACTGAGCTTACAGCCAAGCTTCGCGCTTACCATAACGCCGCACAGGCCGCTCCCGCGGGTGACCCGAAGAAGGCGTTGTTGAGGTACGGTCTTGATCTGTTGAATGGAGAGGTTAGGGATAATGTTGCGGCGGGCGTGTTGGAGCCTACGATCAGCAAGGTGCGCAGCTTGAAGAGCGCGTATGAGGCTGCTGTTAGCTTGTTGCGCATCGACGATGCGATTCAGTGTATTGCGGAGCAGAAGGACGATGGGCATGGGCATTAAAAAGTACTCTGTTGTATTATAGACGTTGGAGAAGCACTTTGAGCGGCGGAAGTCATCTATCATACAGCATTCTCGCGAACAGAAAGTCGCGCACATGTGCTCTCGTTGCCATCTCGCTTATAAGGCGCCTCATTGAATCGCACGGTTGAGAATCTCGAGATTCAAGAGAAAAATATGTGATCAAAAAGTAAAAGACCACAATTCTATCATTGCCCATTGGCTGGATTGAACAACCGACCTCACCATTACGCAGGTACGAGTGGCGCGCTCTACCACTGAGCTAAACGGGCTATAAAGTATATAGTTCAAAGTGATACTTTATATATATAAACAAATTGTTAGGAGATTGTAACTCTTAACGCCCTTAGAAAGTTAGACTAAGATATGAGTCCCATGCGCGCAGACGTGTGTGCATACTCTATACCTTGAGCCACAGCTGTCACGAATAGTGGTGTACGCGGAGGCTACAGTACGCCTATGCAAGGCGGGATCGGACTCGGTCACATGACGAGCCGAGTTGAAGATGCGATTGACGCGCGCGCTGGTACGGACAACGATGTCGAACGCCGACGCCGCGCCGCCCTCCTTCTTCCCAGCCCTAGCCGCCCGCTTCACCGCTCTGATCTGGTCCCTCCTCGACGCCGGCCTAGCCAAATCAGCATTATTCTACGCCGAGCGATACTTTGCGCTCGATGACACCAACCACGATGCTCGGCATCTCTACGCCACCGCATTACTCCGGGCTTTACAGACGCATTCGGCACTGTTTCTGGTGAATCATAGGGAGGACGCTGTACCGTGCCGCGCGTGCTACGAGATTAAGGCGCAGTGCTGTGAGAAGCTTGGGCGCCACCGGCAGGCGCATCAAGCGCTTGCACGCGCGGCGCAGGTGCCAGTGCTGGGTCCATCGCGTGCGTGCTATAATTTATATAATAATCCAGCGGATCTATAATATATGTATACAGTATCTTGCGAACCCAGAGTAACATCCTCACTCCCGTCCGACGCTGTGCTGCACGCGCGCGCCGGCCTCGCGGCTTTAAAGGGCAACTTGCCCGACCAAGCGCGCGCAGAATTACTGGCCGCTTTACGCCTACACCCATACCTCTGGGAAGCCTTTGAAGGTTTATGCTCGCTCGGTATATCCATTTCTTCACTCTCCATTCTTGAATACTTGATCGCTGACTGAAACGCCAGGAAACGTGCCCGAGATCGAAGAGCTGTTCCCCACGCGCGCACACGAGCGCAGAACATATCCCTCGGGCGAAGAAGGAATCGCGAGACCCGCTACATCTGGCGCGGCATTCTTCAGTCCTGAACCCGTCAGCGCCGGTACGAATCTATTCAGACGGGCGAATGCGGCTGAGGGTAACTTCCGCTTGGGCGCCGTACACCCTCGCGAGTCATTGTGCGTCCCCTCTGCCCATGTTTCATAGTACATGACACTGAGGGAGTGTTGCTTATAGAGCGAGCGAAACATCGTCATACGGGGAGCCGTCTTTTCTTGCTGCTCAACCACCATCCCTTCGCACCAAAGCAGCCTCATCACAAAACTCCCGTCCGCTCTCTTCGCCTGCTGAAGATGGCGCTCCGGCTCATAAAAAGGCGCGAACAGCACACCTCGGTCGTGCTGGTACTGCTTCATCGTCCGAATCGACTGTGAATGGACATGCACATAAACCAGAGCCACATGGAGCTGGGAATGGAACTGGGGATGCGAGAATGGGAGTGACGAATGGGAAGAAGGCTGGGCAGAGGGCTGCGTTGGGAAGGACGAATGCGCCGCCGCCTGCTGTCAAAGCGGCTCAGCGCGCGGCGGCCAAGGTGGATGATAATGGGACGAGGAGGAGTTTGAGGTTGGCTGGTGGGACTGCCGCAGGAGGAACGGAAGTTACTACTAAACCGTCTTCGACACGAACACGCGCGACTCGACCTCCGCCGCCTGCAGCACGTACAGCCGAATCTGATGACGACCCTCCACGTTCTGCATCCTCCGCTTCTGCTGCTGCACGTCCACATACACCCGCAGCTGCGGTGCAAGACGAAGGCGATATATTGGCGGAACAGTACATTTATGACTTGATGCGGTTGTTTGCCAGTGCGCAACGGGCTTTGGCGTCGTATGATACTGCATTGTGTATGGAGGAGCTGGATAAATTGCCACATAAACATCAACGGAGTCCGCATGTTATGGCTATGGTCGGGAGGGCGCATTACGAGCGGACAGATTATATGGCGGTGCGTTCGTATTTGTTGATGCTGCCGTTTGGGAACTAAGTATTATGTTGCAGGCAGAACGTGCATTCGAGGCCGTTCGTATATTGGAACCGTACAGGATGTGGGATATGGAGGTCTACAGTACCCTCCTTTGGCACCTCCGTCGTAAAGTCCAACTCGCATTTCTCGCCCAAGAGTTACTGGCAGTAGACCCTCGCGCACCACAAGCCTGGATAGCTGTATGTCCACTCTCCATTCCACTTATAAATATATATTCGCTCATGCCCGCGCTCAGGTCGGCAATACATTCTCCCTCGAACGCCGTCGTGCCCAAGCACTCTCATGTTTCCGACGAGCAGCACAACTCGATGAGGCGTGCGCATACGCACATACCCTAGCTGGACACGAGACGATCGATGAGGACGTCGATCGAGCGGTACAGGAGTTCCAGACGGCGCTCAGGGCCGACGCGAGGCATTATAATGCTTGGTACGTGCTCTATCTTAAATGTTCTGAGTTTGAGTTCTCTTTGGGTTTTGCTCTTCTTCTTTTGTTGTCTGGCTATCTAAGTTCGCGGCGAGCTTGTAGCCATTCGTCGGGGACGATGGGCGCTTGTATATTCGGCCGACGGCCGACAGCCGTGCTTGCAGGCCACTGCTCCCTGCAAGGCGTCCCCCCTGCCTCTGCCGTTCTCTGCCGTATCCAGCGCAGACAGCACCGTATGGTCTGTGGCGTATTCAGACCCCTATCGCGTACGCCGTACCGCACCGGTCTTCCGTCCCGAACGTGCGCTCTTCCCCGCACTCACCTTCGCATTTCTCGGTTTGATCGCCGGATCTCTCGAGGCTTTCTGCGCTTAACGGGAAAAGGGGCGCACGCGTGATCCGGCGTGCTCTGTTGATTGTCTGCTTATTGCGCCGAGGTGGGCTGGTCGCTTGCGGGTTCCGAAAGGGGGTGGCGCGATATCGCGTCGGGAGGGCTTATCGCGCCAACATACCTCGGGTTGGCGATATCAGGCATGAGGACAATGACCATCGAACGATGCCAGCACTTGAAGGGCGCGTGCTTGATGGAGCGCGAAGTCGTTATGGCAGCGCACCTTCCTGTGGCGGATGCGCGCTCCACGAGTTTGGACGCGCTGTTCCCCGCTTTGAGCGACGGGTGCTGTGCGGTGCTCGTTCTGTGGCGCGTGATGGGCTTCGCTATCGCCGCGGTAGTGCTCTTTCCTGTCAGAGTGGGTTGGGACCTGCGCCGTTGATTTTCGCTTCGGGCAGCGCGGGGTGCTCAGTTCAGCGGCGCACTCACCCTATTTGGTCTGCGAGCCTCGTGCTCGCGCCGGCCGAGCGCAATGGCGTGTGGCGCCTCGCGCTTCTGCTTCTCCCGACGGCAAAATAACCTCGTCCCGCGCTGAGTTTGAATCTTGCGCTTCCCAGTCGTTTCGCGGGAGTCCCGGGCCTTTGTCTGGCGCGCGCTTTACGCTTTCTGCTCGCGTGACCCTATATCTTTTCTCCTCTTCACCGCTTCATTTGTACGAGTGTTGTGATGGAGAATGCTGACGAGTCTGGTCACGAGCAGGTACGGACTGGGAACATGTTACTTGCGTATGAGCAAGATACGGATGGCCGAGTACCATTATCGCAAAGCGGCGGAGATTCATCCTAATAATGCGGTTCTATTGGGCTGCGTCGGGATGGTGCGTCTTTACCTTCTCAAGTTCCTTAGCCCCGGCTTCCAGCTCCTTTTCACCCATCTCCGGTGTCCATCCATTCTATCTTGTTCATCACGCTCTGTTCTCCCGCCCCGCTCCCTATCTCTCTGCCGGCGGCTGGGCGTCTCGCACCGCTCGTATCCTTTTACGAAGGGGTCTGGGAGAGGATGCGCGATCGCTGGTTATGTTCGTACATGCCCAGCACGCGTGCGTGCGGACGTGTACAGACTCGTTATCTCTCGCCTGCCTCTCCTCTATATTCCCTCAAACTCAAAAGCCCCTATCGGCGCCACTTCCCCGCCGTTCAGCCTCGTAAGACGACGCGCTGCTGTATTGCCACCCGTTCGTCGCGATCGTTGGCGCCTGGCCGATTGCTTTACGGCTATCTGGTGCTCTGTATTGCGCAGATGCTATGCGTTACGATTACGCGTCTGCCCTCGCCGAAGCCGTTTGCTCTTATCGCGCAATCACTTCGCGAGACCGACTTGCCTGTGCTCGTATCGCGGCGAACTTGGATCGGCCAGCCCCGCCTAGTTGGGGCTGACTCGCGTGCGGATGGACTCTCTTATCGGCCATATTGCGTGGCGCAGTCTTGACACTGGTATCTCATTTGACGTTCTTCGGCATCTTCCTGTCGCTTGATTATCTCGCTTCACTTTTCCACTCACGCTGACGTTGACTCGGAATCGTTCGTACAGGCTGTCGAGCGCCGTGGGGACAGAGAAGGCGCCTTGGCGCTATTCGACGAAGCGGTCCGTTTGGCTCCTGAGAACGCCTTGGTGCGGTACCGGCGTGCGAAGATGCTTATCGGGATGAAGCGGTACGAGGTGCGTGACAAGTTTATCTTTATGTCAAAAGACATGTCGAGGGAAGTAACATATGCTAATTAAGATATTTGTAGGCGGCGATCACGGACCTCGAGGTTCTAAGGGATAGCAGTCCGGACGAGAGCAACGTCGTGTTCCAGCTCGCGCGGGCGTATAGGCTCGTGGGCGACGCTGTGAGGAGCGCACAGATGTTGGCTGTTGCGAGGGATGTTAGCCCGAAGAGCGTGGGGAAGATTAAGAAGCTTATGGAGACTGTTAAGGATGGCAGGGCGGACGAGAGTATGGATGAGGGTTGAGGGTGTGGCAGGGCGGGGGTCGTGCATTGCGCGTTTTGTTTGTAGTAGATAGCAAGTAGTCGGTCGACATACACGGCTCATTTGAGCGCATTGGCGGTTATTGTGCTGGTCTGGCGTGATGGGCGATGGCGGGAAACGGAATGGGCGGGGGCCGACAACGTCCGATAGGTGGTCGTGTTATGTAAGTCGAGTCAGTGCGGCTGAGGCGGAGCAGTCATAAGCCCGGTGTCGCGTCGTTGCAGGCTTTCGTCCCTCCCTCCACCCGTTGTCATCCCCGCCATGTCGCCCTGAACAGAGTCGACTCGTTCACTACGTCGTTGTTTAGCCCTCTACCAGGCTTTGCATACATTTATAAGATTACCCTCCCCCCTGTCGAACACCTGCAGCATGGTTGACAAGCTCGCGCGCACGACCCAGCACGGCCATCTCCTCTTCGAGCCCACAATCGTATTCCGTATACACCGTTAACAACTTTTACCTTTTCTGTTGACTCGTTTGCACCTCGCCTCGCCTCACCTCGTGTAAGCCCGTCGTCTGTCTGCCAGTCTGTGGCCCCTCGTGTTCACCAAGGTTATAACAGAACTCTACCTTACCCAGCCCTCCGCCCACACCCGCCCCCATACCAATGTTAGGCTCCTCACATGCCGCTGCAGCCGCCGCCGCCGCGCGGAACAAGCTGCAGCTCGCCTCGGGCTCTGGCCCCCGCGACAACGGCTCGCTTCACCGCTGGGTCCTCCTCAAAAACTCGCTCTTGAACTCGCTCTCGCCCGCACTCGCCGTCGTACAGCCCTCGACTACTCCACCGGCATCACCCGTGACCCCAGAACCCGGCTCGGCCTTCGTCTTTCCCGACCCGTCACCGCCCAAGCACGCCCAGGCAGAGGCGCAATGGTTCGACAACCTGTTGGACGAGCTTGAGCACGAGGACGAGGATGAGGAGGACGACTGTTACGCGTGTGCTGTAGACGCTGAACAGCCGTTGCCTGCATTACCCGATTCGGAAGGCGAAGATCTTGATGAGTTCGAGCCCGTTTACGGACCCGCCACATCAGACGAGGACCTTCTCGCACCCCATCCGCGCCCCGTGTACACTTACGCGCCGCCGTTACTCGCGTCCAGCTCGTACGCTTACCCGCCATTACCGTACCCACCACTGTCGCTTGACGACGACGAGCCTCCCGTACCTGACGCCGTACCGGACGACTCGGACGACGAGAGTGACGCACCGAGCACACCCAGCTTGTTAAGGTCAAGCGCATCATCTAGCTCACGTGCTCCTGTTGCCGTCGCTATCGCCCTCGTCGACGCGTATCACGAAGATGACGACGCGTTTGGGTTCGACGATGAGTACTTCTTCGCGGAGCGTGCTACGGGCGGTGACCCAGCTCAGGAGTGTTAGGCTTCCTGCTCATTGGTCGTTGTTCGCTTCATTCCGTGTACCCTTGTCGTCTCGTGTTGTTCTTTTCTCCTTTTCTTGCACGTCTATACACTGCCTGCTTTGTCTGCCTTCCCCCTCCCCTCATCATTGTACATAGGCCAACCCCACTTGCATGTCTCGTTCACCCACCCATTCCCCATCTGGCCACGTCTCCTTTCGTACTCTGCTCTCTTTCTCTTATCTCTTTCCGTCTCACGTTCTGGTCCGTATGCTCTGCTCGCTGTCCGTTATATTTCTGTGGCCTGGTTCTGCTGCACCCCGTGTGATATAGTACATCTAGTACGCTATGCTCGCTCTACTCTATCATCGCCCTTACCACCCACGCCCCGTCCACCCTCATCTTTACCCTCCCATCATCGTCGTCGTCGCTACCTCCCACCCCCCACCCTACCTACCTATCCATCCCCCCGCTTACTGCATGTATGTACGCGGTGAATTGCACGGGCCGTTTGTGCGCCCTTTCTTGTTCCATACCTTATCATTCGTTGCGGATGCTGTGTGGGACGTTGACGCCGCCGTCGACAACGGGCAATTACGAGCGCGGCAATCTGTGAAACCGAGGACGATGTGTCGAGTCCGCTCCACTTCCGTACTGTACTCGGCTCCCTGTGCACACTGCCGTCAACGAAAATGCGAGAGATGCGCGCTCTCATCTGTTGGCAATTTGGAGTGGGACGTTACAGATGTTATGGAGCGCAATTTCAGCTGTGTACCGCGCGCCGCGCACGTCGTCTTCGACAGCGCGCCCGCCACCGCAACTGTGGCGCCATGACCGGGCTGACGTATGCTCACCCGGCGGCGGCCTGCGTACCGCACTTGCAAGAAGGTTTGAACGCTATGGATATGGAGTCTAGAAGCCGAGGCTCGGAAGACGGAAGATGGTCAGGGCACCAAGGCGGTTGTTCGAAGGTTCGTCGGGATGGCGTCTTCCTTTCGTTCGCGCACCACGCTTACACGCACGACTGATGTCTTCCCAGGTGGCTCTGTTTAACGCTTACCTGACGCACGCACGCGGCGCTGTGCTGGGATGAAGTCGGGGAGTTGCCGTTGACGCCGGAGACAGCTGTCGTTGCCGAGGACAACACCGCAGTGGTACACGAGGAAGATGCTGGCATTCTACAGACTGGATATGGCTCTTTGTTCAGGCATTCAGGCTCGCCCTGACATGTGCATCTTCTTCCTTCATTGATCGTCTCTACTCGTGTCTGCGAAAGATGGCCACGATGAAAAATCACGCGTGATATGCGCACAGTGTTTGTACGTGTGGCGCATTGACGTCGTGCGCGCGGGATCCTCCTTCGGGACTGCCGCTCGTGCGCGATAGCGTACTGGGATGGAGCATAGCATACGTTGCAATGCAATTTTACCTGTGAAGTTTGCTGAGAGGCGGCGAGCACGGGGCGCGAGGAGCAGCGCTGAGCGCACGGGAGTCAGGACCTGGTGCCACACCTCCTTCGGACGGTCCCGGCGCAGCGTGGGTTTCGCCCGGGTTTCCCCTGCGCTGTTTGCGCTTGGCCTTCACATTACCGCCGCGTCGTGCTACTTATCGCTATCGCAGAGGTACACAAGTATGTAGTCTCAAGCTAGATCATCTATAGGCGCCTCGCTTCTTCAGCTCGAAAGGCGGCTATCGTGGTTCAAGGCCGCCGATTCCGCGTGCTGTGCAGCTACTACTGAAGAAGAGCTGCTGGTGAAAGGGTCTCCATTCCTACAGCATTACAGCAACTACGAGCTTCTTTAGCTTTTGTTCTTGCGCTTCGACGTCTGATCAGGTACGGGTTGCGGATGTAGATGAAGGGGCGGGAGCTAGAGGTGAGTGCCCTGTATGTGGGTGTTCTCGTGCTCTCCAGGCGGGCCCGTCAGCGTGATATAGATGTAGGATGCGGTGACTCTAACTTTCAACGCAAGATCGTGAGGTGTGCGTGTATTGTGCGTATCCTGAGTCATGCGAACGAGCAAGATTAGCTGGAAGCTCACGCTCGAAGATCGGTTCCGCGCATGCCCGACGTGTGGCACCGCGCGATCTGCACGATACACGTCCTTCACCCGCCTTTACTCGGATAGTCACAGCACGGAGAAAGCGACTGCGTCTATACGACAACTATCCTACCGCCGCGGTCAAGCGCATATACGCCACAGCTTCAAGGGCCTATCTACCATCTTCAGGCCTTCAAGTTCGGGCCGACGTCGCATAATATGGGGTGCACGCTCCTGCCAGCCTATCACACGATCGACGTTCGCGAAGCTCGACGGGATCCAGGTCGGAGATGCAGTACTGTCATGATCGTGAGCGAAGAGAAGGTGGGTTGATGAGATGTCATTGGGCTGGACTACGTATTGCGATAGGGGTATGTAGTACGTCGGGCACCACTCGCCACCCTTCTCTGTACGCATCTCTTCTATCTATGCTGAGGCGAACCCATGCTATGAAGATAGATCGACATATCTCCGCTTCTGATGAAGAAGTGCCTGCAACGATTCCAGCTGGAGGTCAACGTGAGCGCAACCGCGAAACCCGCAGTGCCAATAGGGAGAGGACCGCGCTTTCTGACTCTAGCTCTATGACTTCAAAGGCGCGTATGCGGCACAAATGTCGCAGAAGAGCTAGGGTATTGCCTTATCAATCGTACAAGGGATAGATGAATAAGGCCAAATGCATCCTCTATTACTCGTACTCCCGCTATTGGTTGCAATGCCATTCATCGAGCGGCACAGTTATGCCATTTCTTTTGGTCCTGCATACAGGCGGATACCACCCAGTAACCTCACCAGCATGACACTTATCGGAGTTCTTAAATAATCTTCCTCAAGATCGTCAATGAACGCAAGGCGAGCTGATGGGCCAGGCGGCGAGGCGGGAGGTGTTGAGCACATGATATTATGGCTTCTGCTCGCCACAGCGTAAAGTACGCGCGGCTGGACTAGTTTATATGCTTATTTTCGTTCATAGAAGATGAAAATGAAAAGAGAACACTCGGTAGAGAACGATCCCATACGCAAACACACCATAGAAAACTTCGCCACTGCATGCCGCATAACCTCACCGACGCCACAGCGCAATTTCCAGGTTCTTTCGATCACATCCGACGTTCGATGGAGAATGGCGCACGTACAGACCAATGAGCGGAGTTCGAATCAGGTTGGAGGGGCCCGCGAACCGCTTGTGCGATTACAAACTTGCAAGGTTGCAAGGTTGTCGGGCGGCAAGGTGAAGGTCCAGGCGCAGACTTATCTTCCACAGGCGCCGAGTACGCTCTCCTTCGCGCATCTTGGGCGTTTGAGTGGTGACGCGAGCCGAGACCAGAGGAACGTTGCAGAGTCTGCCAGGCTATCAAGGATCGTCGGCATGGTCCAGTACCACATGCAAGAGATATAGACACCGGTGGGAGCGTTGGACAAGTAACCTGAGTAGTGACAGGGCTGCTTTCGCCCTGCTCCGTATAATTGGTTCGAGGCTCGCAATGAGCCAGCGTTTACCCGTATCACATTGCACAGTGAACGATCCTGCAAGACGCGAAGACGATTCTGATTATAGTAGTGGTGTCACTGATAAGGACGGCACGTCTGTTCAATCAAGAAACGCGTATTTACTATAGTTCATGAATCTCGCGATTTACATACTTTCGCATCCGGACGCACTTGTACAGACCAAACGGTCTCCATATAGCAAGTTGAGACTATCCGAATCCAATGGCGTGATCGGGAATGAAGACGTTCAGGTAGTCCGTCGTGACGCTCTTCCTGATAGAGGACGACGAGTTGGCTCGCATAGTCAGCTGTAAAATACTTATCAGTATGAGACACGAGTTTATTGCAGGACAACGAACCTCTGGCCAGAGCTCGGACTGCCCACCATAATGGGGCTCGATACTTCGTAGAGGGAGCTGCGAGCGAGCGCGGCGTATAGTAGGGAAAGAGACTTTAGCGCGCATCTCCGACGTTTCCGAGGCGAGTGCAGAATGGCGAACTGCCGTCGTCACGGCGCGGCCAGCGACATCGAGGTCTCGATGTACGATGTGAGGC
The DNA here is from genome assembly GCA_001632445.1 of Peniophora sp. CONT. Classification (NCBI taxonomy): domain Eukaryota; kingdom Fungi; phylum Basidiomycota; class Agaricomycetes; order Russulales; family Peniophoraceae; genus Peniophora; species Peniophora sp. CONT. Next base: position 8,431 of record KV424746.1, on the reverse strand, counting down.
ATGGAGACCCGAACACGGAGCCAGCGGTGCTTTCCAGTATGCATGTCAGGGATATCGTCCAGGGGTAGATGAGGCGTAGTGCCGGACGGTTGCACGTCGTCGAAGGGGTTAGGGATCTCCCAGGGAGATGGTAGACTGGATGAATCCGGACTGGCGATATGTTCTTCTCGCATCCAGAATGGTCCAGGTTGAACGAGCTGAGAGAGCCCTTGTGAAGTAACATCGGCAAATTGGGCCAACGCCAAGAGCGGAGAGAGGGACTGTGGCTTTGGCACCGCAGGCTGGTACAATAGGTGTCAGGGATAGGTGCTGGGAGAACTAATCGTGAGTGCTTACCAGTACATAGGCCGAGGGATTAGGCGTTTGTATCTGGGAAAGCGAGATCTCCCCGTCCATCTCCTGTGCGGGGGTCTCTGTCAGATGTCATACGCGCGAATTCGCGATCAGCGCACCGTCAAGTCAACCTTGATATAGCCAACGTCGGAGTTCACAGGCTTCTTCTCAGACCGAGAACGGGTATCGATGCGCTACTTCTCGTCAGTCCAGAATTGGAGAGAAGACTTGAAATTGCTCACCAGTGGCTTCCTCATGTCAACGGGACCCAGACAAAGATGCCAAAGCAGTTGCGCTCGGTCTGTAGTCTTGACGGCTTGAACGAGCGATGACGGTGCAGTTCAAGCATGAAATCCGATATCTCTCATACCGTAACTCAAAGCTTCAGGCCAGAATGAGGCTTTGCCTGGCGAACGCGGGTAGTCACAAACCGGTCCAAGACATGTCTAACGGGCCAGTCAAGAGAGCACCGCGTCGCGTCAACCCATCGAAGGCTCGCACCATGATCGGCAATGATTGTATTACTTGGAAGTAGGATGCAAATTCAGCCACCTATGTACAGCGCTGGGCATCGGACAAGCAGTTGATTCGCCGCGACCGTCTGTAGTTTCGTACATGGACTGACAACACAGGTAGAGTTGTCTCATGCGTTCCTCGCACTTTTGTGGAGAGTACGTGTTGGCGGACAGGCAGTCCTGTAATCTGCATGCTGATATCGGCACAGCCAGTTAGCCAACTGCTGTCGAGAGATCGAGGGATGCATCCGAACCTTCTGCTTGGCACGCAGGTGTGGCTTCCCGCTGTATCGCGGTCAGTTTCACCGTGAAGATACGAGCCAATGATGCAGTAGGAGGCTCACGTCGGGCATGGTGGCGTTATTTGATAGTGGACAGCGGCAACGATGGAAGTCGAGTTCAAGCCCTCGCGCGACGAGGGCTTTGGAGCGCGTCAGTACGTCATACCCACTTTGATGCGCCATCACGATGATGCGTACTTGCTGACTCGCTGACTCGGACCCAACGTTGATGAGCACCGTTTGCTCTTTCTCAGATATAATACATTTCGCCTCAGTTTTTGGTAGGATTGCCGGTATGCGCTGACATGCTGTCGATGTAAAAAACGGAGTCGGGAGTTGGTGTGACACCCGGTACCTCAGACACTATGCACGTGCCGACTAGAAACAATACCAGAAAGGTCCCGCTAGTTCCTTCTTAGCGACGACGACGTTCTCCGCCTCGCCAAGGTGCGTCTCTTATACGTGTATTAAGGCCTACACACTCACAGTCTGCGTACAGCGAATAACACCATGTCCCTCAGCCTGCCAACGTGCGTCTATGCTCGTCTAGGTTATTCTGACTGAATTCTCACAACCTGGAAACAGCGAAGCGGACCAATACTGGGAGAATACCAGCGAGGCTCGACTCGCGCTGCTATGCACTGATCCCACGCGCGCCGGTCTCCTACCTTCGCATCTCGTAGCAAGGCGCGAAGCCTTGGAAGCCGAACGGCGCGCCCTCAAGCGTGTACTTTGCAAGATCGACACATCCCTGAACGATCTCAAGCCCGTGAACTCGCTTCCTTCGGATGTCTTGACCCACATATTCTTGATTGTCATGCACAGCTGCTGGGACCCAAACGAGAGACCCATTTCGGTCTTCAGCTTCGGCTCCCGTCCGTTCTCTCCGAAGTGGCTTAGCTTGGTCCGTGTATGTAGGCGGTGGCGGGCGGAAGCTCTAGCTTGCCCGTCTCTGTGGACTCGTCTTGCGACGTCCATGCGACCCAAGATGCTCACCGACTTCGTACAACGGAGTCAAGACGCTTCCCTCAGCCTGACGACAGATCGCAATCGCGTTAGGGGTACAGCAGACCATCTTGATGTCGTCTTTGATCCAGCTGTAATGGAGCGCATCAGAGAGGCCACTCTCGCATATGGAGGCTTAGGCTCGCAACCGCACATCTATCTCAGCAAGCTGGCGCATTCTATGCCTCGGCTGGAGACGTTCACCTATCGGCACGAGCCTTCGGCTCCAGGTCTTCCTCTGAGCAACACTGCGCCTCTTCCGAGTAATCTGTTCAATGGCTACGCCCCAAGGCTGAGGAAACTCGTACTCGAGATGCTACCTGAAATTCCGCAACCGTGCCCCTTCTACAACAACCTTCGCGTGTTTTGCCTAAACACCTCAAAGAACAGCAACTTCGCTCATCCTCCCTCGGCTCGCCTATTCGAATTGCTGGAGGCACTGCCGCATCTTGAACGTCTCGAACTCATACATACGCTCCCTATCGAGCCGTTTACCCCGTACAGCGCTGCACCGCTATCCCGCCCACACCTCAAGGTCTTAATGCTACAGGGCCCTATCTTGGCGTGCACCTGCATGATGCGAGCGATATCCTTAACGCCCAACTGCTCAGTCTCTATCGACTGTGATGCTTCGGGTGCTCCAGCCGAAACCTTTGCCGGCCTTGTCGATGCTCTCGCTAGCGCAGGCATCAAGAATATCACGCCTCATTCGCTCAGCGCCTTCAGCGAAATCAAGGGGATACTTCGTGTTGCCGCGTATTACGAAAAGTTTGACGACCATTTTCGCGACGCAGACTACCTGTACTTTCCTTCGGATGCACGAGCGTTATTAGACATCAGCGCTCACGGGCTTAGCGATGTCGACAATTCAGTCATGCCAACGCACATCGCCGCAGTAGCCTCGCGCCTCCTCTCGCTTCAACAGCTCGAAACCCTCAATATCTACATCTACATGGGCGAGCACGAAATCACAGGCGGGCCGACAGCGAGTAACGAGCTTAGGGAGTTGTGGCGTACAGTGCTAGGTTCATGCTCGCTATTGCGCGAGGTATACTGTTCCGGCGCCCCGGCATATGTTCTACTGAACGAGCTCGCCACCCATGAGGCGTCTGACTTCCTCCCTGGACTCGGAACTCTCGTTTTCCAAGAACATCGCGTCTCCCGTCACTTCCTGTACGAAGGTGTCTCGCTGTATGATCTTCTCCTTCACGCAATACAACGTCGCCCGGAGACTCGGATTCGCATCGACCAACAGCAGCCGTTCCTCGACGAAGAGGACATCGCCGTGTTAGACCACTTCACGACGCTGGAACGATTCGACCAGAACCACGGGCAAGAGATATTCATGCCGCCCGAACATTTCTTTGGTTTTGGGCCAGATTGGCCTGGGGAGGGTGGGATGTTTATGGGTCCAGATGCCGAGATGGGCGAGGTCGAAGACGCACAAGAGGAGTTCTTCGACGAAGAGTTCCTCCAGTAGGTCGGGGCAGCAAAGTACGATCCCGATCGTAATATTTAGCAGCTAGCTATAGCCAGTACCTGTATGCGAACAGACATGAATTCACGGCTTTCGCTTTCAATACAACGCCACTGAAGCGTTAAACACGTCGCGTCGTCGGCGTGGTAACTTCATCGCGCCACATCCTACTGGCCAGCGCGCGCGGGGTATTAGTTGCCGCATTCGTTCCACGATAGCCTTCTACAGTAAACTATCTTAATAGTGGCTTCTGTTTGACTTTCATATGCGCTCTCATTGCCGTTCGAAGCAGGAGATGTAGATAGCGGCAGGGGCGTCCATGCACGTGTCACTCGGGTAGCGAGACACGATCGGAACGCGGGGCGATGATCTCAACGACTCGGAGTAACGACCATGTCCACTACTCCGAATCCCAAGGGGTATGTCCCTTCATCAGCAGAAGCCTTATATACCTCAACGACGCACATACAGTGAAGACAATCCTAAGATTCCTGGTGCCGTGTTGTCTACCCAACCCAAGTACGTGGCTGGCCGATGATAGATTATGCCAGTTTTAACGATATATTTCAGCGAAGCGGACCAGTATTGGGAGGCTGCAGGGGAACCCCGTCTTGCCCTCCTATGCTCGGACCTCACAGGAGCTCCCATGCATCGTAGTGGTCTTTATCCCTCTCAACTAGCATCACGACGTGCAGCTCTTGATGCTGAGCGACGTGCTATGAGACGCGTGCTTTGCAAGCTCGACGCGACCTTCAACGACCTACAACCAGTCAACTTCCTACCTTCGGAAGTCCTAACGCACATCTTCCTGCTCACTGTCGACGCCTACTCTAAGCGCGGCGGACGGTTTGCCTTACCCTGGGCTCCCGATCATGTTTCCTTACGGTGGGTCGGCTTGACTCGGGTATGCAAGCGATGGCGGGCCGAAGCGTTGGCCTGCCCCTCCCTGTGGAGCCGCATTGCGACGTCTATGCACCCCCTGGTGCTCAAGATGTTCCTCCAAAGGAGCCGGGACGCCTCCCTCAGCGTGATGGCGTCACTCTACCATCTTCGCAACGCAGGAGATCTTTCAATCAACCTCAGCTCCCCGGACGTGCTCGAACGCACTAAAAATCTGACTATCGCGCACGAAGGCTCCTCTCCTATCGACTTCATTGAGGCGTTGGCACGGCCCATGCCCAGGTTGGAGGCCTTCACCTATCGGCAACAATCGCTTCCCGGCGGTTTCGTGGACGACGAATCGAACGTAGATCTTCCCAAGAACTTGTTCTCTGGTTCTGCTCCTAGGCTGCGTCATTTCACCCTCCAGTACCCGTTTAGAATCCCTTGGTTCCCCAATGTGTATACGCAGCTTCAAAGTCTCTGCATCCAGACCTTGCCAGGTTACGGCTTCGCGCCGCCTCCTTTTGCCCGTGTTGTTGAAATGCTAGAGCTCATGCCTGATCTCGAGACGCTGGAGCTTAGGCACACCTTGCCTACCGAAGCATCGACCCCGCGTCGCACCACACCGCTATGCTTCCCTCATCTTAGGAATCTAACACTGGAAGGCCACATTCGGCCATGCATCTGTATCTTGCGCGAACTGCGGGTGCCCTTCGACTGCAACGTGAACCTCTTCTGCGATGGTTCGGGTGCTCCTGCAAAGTCCATACCCAACCTCATTGGCGCCCTTACCGACATGGGGATCAAGGACATCTCGCCACGTTCGCTCTGCGCTGTCAGCGGCTCGAAAGCAAGGCTCCACGTAGCCGCATACGAAGCCAAGTTCTATCTCTCCGATATGCTCGGTTGCCGTGCAGGCTTTAGTCCCATGGACTTTGGCTACTTTCCTCGAGATGAACCCACTCTTTTCAACCTGGACATCCGTGGTCTTACCACTGTCGACAGCCAAATCATGCCTACGCACATTACTGCGATATGCTCACGCTTGTTCTCGCTCGAGCGACTCGAGATTCTCAGCATATACGTCGACATGAACGAGTACAACGAGACAGGTGGCCCGACCGCGGGTGTGGAGCTGAACGAGATGTGGCCCTCTGTCTTCGGTCCATGTAAGCGTCTTCGCGAGATACATTGCGCCGGAGCGCCGGCGTACGTGTTGCTACGCGAGCTATCGATGCCTTACGAACCGGGACGGATGTTCCCCGCACTCGACATGCTCTGTATCGACGAGGACCACTTCTCGCACGACTTGCTGTACGAGCACGTATCGCTGTACGACCTCCTTCTCCACGCGCTGCAACGTCGTCCCATACCACATACGAAGATATGCGAACAACAGCCCTTTTTGAATGACGACGACTTCGTGGCGCTGCGAGCGCTCACGGACCTCACAAACTTCGTGCGCGATTATACGGAGTTTGCTGAGTTATTGGGAGTCATTCCTAACGATTTCTTCGAGTTTGGTCCGAATGTAGTGGAAGTAGATGTGGATGAGGCGGAAGAAGCGTAACTGTAGTCTGATTCAGAACGTATACGCCGACAGTATCTCTCCGTATTGATTTTGATGCACCACCCACCACGCTTCAACTACGCGGACGTAGTGACGGACCGTCCGGAGTTATAATATTCCTCCAATTGCTCGAAAAACTAGTATCATCATTTTCCATACCTCATTCTTTGCAAACATAATTCACTATGATAAGACGGTGACAAGATGTGAGTCGACACATGATACGCCTAAAAAGAACGCCGCCAAACATCAACCTCGCCAATGCACTGTAGGGTCTGCCCGCTTGCGGCCTCGAGCATAGCTAGCTCTGCTGCACGGACTTGGCAATGCTTGAAAACGATTCGAGGAACGAGCACTTGACGTGCTTTACGAGCGAGGATAGCTGTTGCGAGGACATCCGCAGTGGGCCCCTTCTCACAAATGGTCTCAACGTCTATATGACCGAAAGAAAGGACCTGCAGTTGAGGGAGGAAATACATGCTCTGAGTACTCTGACTCTCAAACAAGTCCGTGAAGTCATATGCGCATGGACCAACTAGGCTTAAGGAAGTAAGTGAGGAAAGGTCTGTCATGGGATGTTCTTGGACGATATTGGGCATGGAGAAACGCGCACTAAGATCTAGCTCCCGTAGCTCATAGAAAGGAAATGCAAGGATTGCGAGCATTGAGAAGGATTTGTTGAGGGGATGGTCCGAGATCAACGGAGTAACATCGTCTGGATCTGACGTTTCATTCACGTACACTTCGAGTATCGAGGGACGACCGTCAGGCAATTGCACTTCAAACGTCCAAAGACTCTGCGAACTCGGCATCTGCACACAACACAATGAACACCTGCCAGGTCCTCCTCGCGAGTCACATACATCTCTGATGGCCCCGCAAAATGCCTCGCAACGGGTCGTACCCACCGGAACAAAGGGTTCTACTTCATCCACTTCAGGTCCAACACCGAGGGATACATGACAAGCCACAGGGATCTCTACGCGACGCATGAAGTCCACGATAGCAAGCGCGATGTCATCGATGTGGCAACGAGATAATGTAGACAAGTGTAGAAGTTGAAAGCCATCTGGTAGTTCCCCCAGTTCCTCCAACGCCATGACATCTTCAACTTCAGCAGGATGGGGTAAAGCCGCCGTGAGTGACAGCAAATATAAAGAGCATCTGCTCAACAATCCGAATAGCTCTTCATAAGAAGGACGAGCCGTAGGCGCGATGTGGTATAAGGAAAGATGTGTGAGGTCTTTGGACAGGATGCCGTGTCGCCATCTGAAGTCGAATGCTCCGTGAATCGCTACCTTGCGTAACCTTTCGGAGTACTCGATAAAGGACAAATCGGGAAGCCTGATAGGCATCTGAAGATGGATCGACGTTGAGAGCTGAAGGGCCTCAAGCAAGGGCGCTGATTGCGCCTCGATTCCAGGGAAATGGCGCTCGTATACGCTCGACGAGACGTCGCCGCGCAAGACGAGTTGGCGAGTATGATGAAGATGATCCAGTACTGTGGGGATAGTACGCGTAGTGGCAGAAGGGTGCACATCCCCTCTCTGCCAGTTAAAGTCAAGAACGACGTTGAGCGGAGCCGTTCGTGCCCTTTGGAGTGCCGTCATGGCCAGTTTTGGTGGGAAAGTGATGGTCGACCATATGGATGAACAGGATAGGGAGATCGCTCGCCAGCGATGGCAAACATGAGATATGCTCAGCCATGTTAGGGTAGGTGCATCCGAATTTGACCCATCGGCAGCAAGATCGTGAGCGTAAGCGACCATTCGAGGTGCCGCAGATGGTATGGATACCGGAAAATATAAGAATATCAGAACGAGATCGTCATCGGAAAGCTTCGAGATCTGCGACATGTAAGGCAGCAGTAGGGGTTTACACGTTTGCTATAGGACAAAGTCGAAGAGGTTCCGAGTGTGAAGCCGGTGGTGGTGGTGGTTCGAGTAAATGTTCACGACGAAATGGCTTGCTGACTCTGCGCATTCGACACGAGGACACGGACTCGGAGATCACAAGACGCCGTGAGAATCCTATCGCGAGACATGCAAACCAGCGCGTAGTACTTGTTCCCGCTGTTGGACAAGTATTGCGTCATATCGCATCGTCCTTTCTAATCGCTCTTTGCTTACGCACCCTACGCTTACTACTTGCTTACTGTACGCTTAGTGATATGTTTCCCATGCACAGCCTCACATGTATATATACCTCCTATGCTCGTCTATGCAATCCTAAGTCGCTTGTCTCTAACTATCATCTACGCTCAATATCTCTCTCACCAGGTAAGTTGTAAGAGCTTGTACTAGCTGCGCTCTACGCGCTACTTCTACAGGTTATGAGCCCCGGGACGCTCACACCGCTGTCCCCATGC
>KV424745.1:23978-48262 GCA_001632445.1 Peniophora sp. CONT | reverse complement strand
ACGCAACTGCCTCCCGTCTGCCCTTGATTTGATACTCGTGTTCTAATTCGGGCGGCCATCTGCTACTCATCCTTGACTTCTCAGCTTCGAGCAGCTGTGTCCGCTCCTTATGCGCGCGTTACCTGGTCGAGCTCTGTCCACAAAGTCTCTCCGACACATCCCTCCCCTCGGCCAAACGGTCAAAAATCTCCGCGACGCCACAGACTCTAAACTCGCGCAGGCCGCGAACGAGGTCAAGCGGGTCGGCGTCCGTGGCAACACTCTTCTAACTCAGCCGCGCTGGAACAAAGGCACTGCGTTCACAAACCATGAGCGCTGGAAGTTCGGTTTGACTGGACGGTTGCCTATTCGGGTTAATACACTCGAGGACCAGTGCAAGCGCGCGTACGAGCAGCTGCATGCGCGTGATACGCCGCTTCGCAAGAGCTCGTTTTTGCAGAGTATGAAAGACCAGAACTGGGTGCTTTATTACGGTCTTCTCAGTCGGCATATCAAGGAGCTCGTGCCTATAGTCTATACCCCGACTGCGGTGCGTTGTGCTTTGTCTCTCCAAAGTTCCATTAGTGATCCTATTCCTAGGCTGACGCTATCGCAAACTACTCGCATCTCTTCCGGCGAAGCGAGGGACTATTCTTAACCTTTACAAATATGGACACCATGGAAGAGGACTACCTGGAACAGACGAAGGGGAAAGAACTGGACCTCATCGTTTGCAGCGACGGTGAGGCCATCCTTGGTATCGGTGATCAGGGCCTTGGTGTAAGTCGTCCACGTCTACGAACTTCAGCGCGCCTGCATATTGACCAGGCTCTCGCAGGGAATCGGCATCGCAACAGCCAAGTCGACAATCTACACGTACGTCTCAGTCTCAGCCCACAGTCTTCTGCACGCTCACGCTGACTCTATGAATGTATCAGACTCATCGGACGTGTCGACCCAGCGCGCGCTTTGGCGGTGGCATTTGATGTGGGAACGGATAACGAGGCTCTCAGGAGCGACCCGCTCTACGTTGTAAGCACCGTCATCGAAGCATCATAGCAAAACAAGCCTAATTAACCCTTGTAGGGATGGCCTCACGAGCGTGTCCGCGGTCGCGACTACGACATCTTCATCGACAGGTGCGGACCTTCCGTTCTACAATTTGACCTGCAGTTCAGTTCTCACGAAAGTAATCTTCCAGGTTCATCCAGATCGTGCGCAAGCATAACCCGCACTGCCTCATCCACTTCGAGGACTTTGGTGTGTCGAATGCGCAGCGGATCCTTGACAAGTACCGGGATAAGCATGCGATGTTCAACGACGACGTGTATGTGCCTAAGCTTATCATCACTACAAGTACTGACGACAATGACAGTCAGGGTACAGGCGCAGTCACGCTCTCCGCTCTCATGTCCGCAATTGGTGTCACCCAATCCAAGCTGCACGATCAACGCATCCTCATCTACGGCGCCGGCTCCGCTGGACTTGGTATAACGCACGCCATCCGCAACGCTATGTCCGAGATCGATGACATTCCGCTCGAGGACGCCAACAACCGTTTCTACCTCATGGACCGCTACGGCTTGATCACCGAGTCTTTGAAGAAAGAGCAGATGCGACCCGGACATGCCGAGTTCGCGCGCCCCGCGGACGAATGGGCCGATGCGAGCAAGAACGAGAAAGGCGAGGTTGGTCTATTGGAGGTCGTCAAGCGCGTCAAGCCTACCGTGCTCATCGGCTGCTCAACGCATGCCGGAGCGTTCACTGAGGAAGTCGTAAAAGCTATGGCCGAGGGCGTCGAGCGCCCCATCATCTTCCCGCTTTCGAACCCCAGTCGCTTGGTCGAGGTCGATCCGAAGTTGGCGAATGAGTGGACGGGTGGGAAGGCGTTGCTTGCTACGGGAAGCCCGTTCCCGCCTGCGAAGATGCCGAACGGGAAGGAGTATATCATTGCGGAATGCAATAGTACGTGCTTCGGCGGCATGCTCGTCTATTAGATACTGACATAGATTGACAGACGCGCTCATCTACCCTGGCTTGGGTCTGGGTTCAGTCGTAGCTCGTTCGAGAACCGTAACGGACGGCATGATCCTCGCAGGCGCCCGCCGTCTCGCGTCGCTCTCTCCCGCTCTCAAAGACCCGGACGATGCGCTGCTGCCTGACATCACCGTCGCGCCCGAGGTCAACTTCGAGGTCGCCATTGCAGTTGCTGAGCATGCTATTGAGGAAGGTGTCGCGGAGGTTGACTTTGGCGTGGATGAAGTGCGCGCGAGGGTTAAGGCTAGGGAGTGGGTGCCGGTGTACCCCAGGTACGAATACGATCCGGAGGCTGGTGCGGAGTAATTGCTTGGGACTCGGATTAGATCTTTCATTCAAGTTATACACGGACGCTTAGCGCATAGAGTCGCGCCTAGTTATGGGTATTTGGATAGACATATCGTTCCCTGCTTGATTCTTTAGAAATATGGACACGTAGGTAGTAGTGGAGTAATCCTTCTTCTGGCGATTGCATGCTGTTTATCATAGCGATGGGCGAATGCTCCGTCGAGCTATGGCCTTTTTTCAGTGAATTTGACTTAACTATAGTGTAGACGACTGACCTAATTGACAGACCACTGTTATGTCGAACGTTCTACACGGGCTGGAAACATTCAGACCAGCGCGTTCCATGCGCGTGAAACCCACTTAAATCGAGTATATGCGTGAAGTGAGGAGATAAGATCAAAGCTATGACAGATCGGGCTAAGATGTATAATCCCTGGCGCCTTTCCGGGGGTATCCATAGAAGGAGACGCGGTGGGTGGAAAGAATTATCCTTAATCCATCCGTCTTCCGCTAGATGTAGAGTTTGAAACTGCGAGGAGATCGCAGGGCTCACGCCGACGAAAGGCAACTTGCGTGGACTATTCGTCACCGGTTGTGACACCTCTGGATTGATGGCACACACCGGCCCATCCGTGTTCAAGGTCCAGACATGGTAATCGCCGTGGCCGTTGAGACTCAGTAAACTCAGACGGCCATCCGACGAGAGATGTGCGGACTTAAACTGGCGATGATATCCTTCTGCAGGTGCGCACAATAGCTTCGCCTTTCTTGTCTTCATATCCCAAGCGTGCACTGACTCGTTGTCATGAGAAATGGTCACGACCTGGCGTGTATCCGATGAGAAAGCCAAAAATTGAGCATAGCAGCCTAAGGTAGATTGACACGTGTCTGGGATTGGCTGCTGCGATGGTACGTCTGGAGAGTATGTATGCGCAGAGATTGGCGGACAAATCCGAGTCAGCAACTCGGATGTCTGACCATCCCATATGCATACAATTCCGTCATCCGCACCAGACATCATCTGTTTTCCATCAGGGGAGAAGACCACAGAGAGAATTGCGCGAGTGCCGTGGCCTCTCATGGGCTCGCGAATGGATCTGCCTGTTTCTGTACTCCACAGAATCACAGTGCCGTCCCGGAACCCAGACAGCAGTTGACAATCGCTCAGCCCAAAAGAGACACAGGAAACTGAACTCGCGTAGTAATATTTAAAAGCGAGTTTCAAAAACTCAGCGCCTGGTTCGGCATTATGGAGGCATATCGTTCCAATATCGCACCCAGAAGCAATGTAGTGTCCGTCCGAGGAGAAAGCTAGTGATACAATTGAACCTCTGACTCTCGAATCATTGGAGGAATCATAAGCACCCTTGAATACATTCCTCTTGCTATCCCATATGTACAAGTATCCGTCGCTAGAGCCATATACCGGCCGATCACCGTGCGACCCATAGGGCGGGAGCATGAGGGAAGTAACGGGGAAAAGATTGGCCTCGGGAAGACGTCCAAGGCGCCTACCTGACACGACGCCCCAGAAACGGATATATCTGTCTGGGCAGCCCATGATGACCTCTTGACCATCGAATGAAAATGTGGAATGCCTCGGATTGAAGAGCGTGGTAAAATCAACAGGCAGGTCCGGCTCCTGCGATGTCAATCTGGCGAGATTCCGAAAATGAGGCGAGCAACAACGGTATACAGAAGATGACTCTGGACACAAGGCAAGGGCCGATAAATAAATATGAGGTACACTGTGTGAGATAGGGACCGTAAAAGTCTGAATGAATGTCCTTGCATCTTGGGCAAATTCGCGGAACCGTTTTGACGCTGCTGGTTCTCCCTCCAGGATTAAGAGTAGTATGTCGTCAGCCATTTGCAAAAGCTCTTTTGCACTGAGTAGCTCCAGCCAGAATAAAAATGCAGGACCTAAGAAGATTTCCTCAAACTTTACCCAGATAGATGCAGTATCATCGTGGCAGGCAAGAGCATGTGATGACCAGTGAATGCACGCATAGATTAGGGCATCGTCTTTGAGTGTGAATTCCTGCTTGGTATTGGGAAGGTACGACGTGACCGCTCCCGACGCGTTAAAGATGAGCTTCTGGGATAGTATTCGGATGCATGCATTACTAAGGTGCGTCTGGCCGTCACGCATGTATTGATGCATACATTGCGGTGCACGGTTCGGTGTTGTAAGGAAGTCACCGAAGGATGCATGGAAGGTCGATAGGTAGCCATGATCATCCCGAGCAGGAACATAAATTACAGCGTACAACCCGTTTAAGGATGCCTTCACAGAATGAACAGGCGTGTTCAGGAGGCCAGCAAGCGCCACCACTGTCAATGGGTCGCGAAGGGAGACAATGATAGACAGCATGCGCCGAGTCAAATCAACTTCATCCTCATCAAACTCCTTTGCGTTCGTTGCTTCCGAAAGAATCAGACTATATATCTCATCCAAAGGCAGAGTAAGAGCTCGACCACTCGTTGCAATGATCCCCGCAGTGATCTTAGCCAAGCGCTCAACTGGGTTTCTGCGCACATATGTCATGGCAGTAAACGCATAGATAAAGAGACGTCCAGATAGGCGTGTGAGCGTTGCAATATCCGCTTCTGAAGGCCAGTCGGGGAAAGATGGTGGTCGCATCTCGCGGAGTCCATGAGTTAAATACAGGCGTATATCCGCTTCGACGATGTCTCGTTCGATGTCATGCAGTCTCAATGTCTTCCCTATGGCAGCGTCAATGTGTTCGAGCCGCTGCCGGATATGGGGCTCCGGTCGTGATGTCAAGAAGAACTTTACAGGAAGGCAACGTACGACTGCAACGAGTTTCAGAAGCAAATCACGAGTGATATTCTCATCCGAGCACTCGTCGAGAGCGTCGATAACAAAGATAGGTAGGGAATCTGTCGACGACCTCATGTGAGCGAAGGGGTTGTGCAGCAAGCGCTGTATCTGTATGTCCAGATTCCAGTGCTTAGAGAAGGGTTCCTTCTCAAGCTCGGCTATGAGTTCTTCGTTGTAGTCTGAGTCACGGAGAGCCAATGAGATGGATAGTGTGGATAGGATGCGCGATGCGTCACCCTCTTCCGCAGAGCGCCTACGAGAACAGAAAAAACTGCCACCGAGTAGCCCATCGTGACGCAGATTGTGGCAAAAGGAGCGCGCAATGGCAGACTTGCCAATTCCAGCCATCCCGTTAAGCCAATATATCTGCGGTGCGGACTTATCGCGGCTCCAAGCACTGAGACCATTCAGAATCTCGACACGAGTGCCTTTTAAGCATCCATTCGAGTTTTGCGCGTTTATATCAGCAGCCTCGACCCGTTCGAGCTTCTCAAGGATCCCTGTATCCTTCTAGTGAGCTCAGGGACCATGAAGGTAGCAAGTGGCGTACTGGATGCGTCGATCTTCGTGCGACGTCGTTGCTGTTGCGCATCAGTCGAGGGTAACTCTAATCACATTCGGATACGGACCTCAGACCGTGTCGCTTTCAAGAGGTCTAGTCACAGATCAGCTCTGGAGTCAAGAGAGAGTGAAGACCGGCTCATACCTTGGTACATCCTCGAGATGTCGGAAACCATCTCCGCGGCGACGACTTGTAGTTCTGAGACAGCAGCTCGCGTTTCTATCCCTGTAGCATACGCGTTCACAACCGTGACCTGCGCTTCTGCGGATACAGCTCGTAGCTCTAGGTCTGTGAGAATACGTAGGCGATCGAGAGCGGCACCCATCTCCTTGTCTTTAGTGAGGGCTTGCCGAAAGAGCTCTAAGAGATGTCCGGTCGAGGTCAGTAGAGATAGTCATTATCATTACGTCAAAAGTGCGTACCCAGCCGGATACGCCACGCAGGCCGTGAAAAGAGCTTCGTTGCCATCAAGAAGATGTCAAGCAAGTGAGCGAGGATTGTAATGATTATGGTCTTTGAGGTAGGCCCAAGCGTAGAGGGTGTGGATAGCCGGATGGATAGCCGCGCCAGGAAAGAGTTTAATTGCTCAAATAGTCCGGTTAGCATGTCGCAGCGCTCGCTAACCCCACTGGTGGCCTGTAAAGATATCAGCAATCAAGCAGGGGCACCCAGAAGCGACATGAGATACCTGAAGTAGTACGCCAAATGCGACGAAGATGGCTTTCCCCCCGGGAACGGTGGGCTAAACACTGCCTGAGTGCGACACCGGCTAAGAGCACACACCGAACGCACGAAGTGGGATGCAAACTCGGCGATTGCATCGTTGAAGAGTAGCAGCACTTGGATGGCTGGCTTGATATACTTATTTCGCACGTTCGTCCACTGTGAATTGCCGGCGCTGAAGCTCTTCAATTTCTGTTCGGGTATGTCTATTGTCTGAAAGACGTCGTCTACGTTGTTGCAATGGGACAGCTCATCGATGAGCGAGTCCCATCGCTTCGAGGGGACCTCGGCGCTCTGTTGGTACTTGCGCATGGCCTCTGCCCATAGTGTTGCAAACGTCTCCGCGGGTTTGTTGTGTAGTCCATCTGCGAGAGACTGAGGCGCCACGTTGGAAGTCATTGCGAGGGAGTCGGAAGAAGAGTGATGACGGAGAGGCGACGACGACAAGCTCGAGGAAAATGATATGTGTCCGTGCGCAAGGACCGCTGTACTTGGCTCGACACGGGGAAACCATGCGAGATTCTGTTTCGAGCAAATGAACCCCACGTCGACTGCACAGCATGAGTGCCTGTGCGCTTTGGAGTATGCACTCGCACGCGAGAGCGTACTTGAAGACATCTCTACACCCAGTACGTGCCGTAGCGAACTACATGCTGCATTGCGGAAATTAGCCCAGCACTATGTGCTGGTGGACTTTGCCGAGCTTCAAAGTTCAAACTTCAAACGATCGCGCGTCATCACAACCTTAACCCTATCTGCCAGCGGCGAAGGCTACAGGCGATATTCGTCCGCGACATCGCTCGTGCCCGCTCGTGCTCTGTCTTCTCCTTCGATCATCACCGGTTTCACTGTGCTGTCCTCCACCCTCTGGATCCTATGCTATCTGTGCATAGACATTCCTGGCGGCGACAATGAATGTGGGGACGAACAACCGGCCCTCAGCAGGGACCTGCTCCATTCCATGTGTACCAGACAACTTATGGGATAAGCATGCCGTGCTCGAGGAGGCTCAACAACGATGCGTGCGTTGCCCATGATATTCTTACTCTCACTATAGCTGACACCGGTACAATCAGTGTTACAGGCACAGTGACATTCTCAGTCGTCGTGTCTGCCATCGGCGTAACCCAATCCAAATTATTCCACCAACGTATCTGATTTATAGTGATCGCTCTTGGTATGGTACCTACCATCCGTAACGCCAGGTTCAAGGTCGACGACATAGTACCACTCGAAGGCGCGAACGGCCGGTTCTACCTCATGGTCCGCTTTCTCCTCGTCACCGTTTATTTGCATAAAGACCAAATGCGACCCGTCCGCGCCGAGTTCGCTCGGCCCTCGGACGAATGGAGCGACGCGCAGAAGAACGATATAGGCGAGGTCAGACTTATCGAAGACGTCAAGGGCGTCAAATCAACCGTGCTCATTGGCTGTCCAATACATTCGGGCGCATTCACTGAGGAGGTTGCCAAGGCTATGGCTGAGGGTGTCGAACGCCCAATTCTCATCCCGCTCTCGAGCCGCGTATATAGGCTGGTCGAGGTCGATGCAAAACTTGCGATTGAGTGGATGGGCGGGAAGGCGTTGCTGGCTACGCGGAGCCCGTTCCCTCCTGCGAAGATGCCGAATGGGAAGGAGTATATTATCCCTGAGTGCACTAGTACGTGTCCTGTTGCTAGCTTGTCCAGCCATTGCATACTAATAACAACCCCTCAGATGCTCTCGTTATTTGAGATTATGCTTAGGCTCGGTCGTCGCTCGCTCCCGGACAGTAACAGACGGCATGACCCTCGCCGGAGCCCCCCATCTGACTTCCCTCTACCCCGCGCTCAAAGACCCGGAAAACGCGCTTTGCCGGATATCACGGCTACTCCCGAGGTCAACTTCGAGGTTGCCAGTGCGGTTATTGAGCATTCTATCGAGGAAGGTGTTGCAGAAGTCGACCTTGGTGTCGACTTGGTGCGCTCGAGGGTGAAGGCCAGGGTGTGGGCGCCTGTTTATCCGCGGTATGAGTACGATCCAGAGGCTGGTGCAGAGTGGGCAGCAGATTGGGTGGAGTTCTATCGTACAATGACGCTTAGCGCATAGATTCGCGCCTGCTATAAGTTCTGGATGCTTATATCGGACCTTCCTTTCCTCGATTCCTTAGAACGATAGACGCGTAGGGAGTATCATAATGCCTTTGATATATAACTATGTATACTAGTGTAGTCCCGAATCCAAGTTATACATTATCCGCGGATGATTCGTTGAACTATGGCCTTGATGTGAGTGTTCAATCGACCTTCGTTGTGTGGGATACTGACCTGGTGGACAGATCACTATCACGTCGAAAGTTCTACACCTACACAGGCTGGAAACATTCAGACCAGCGCGTGCCATGTGCGTGGAAACCACTCAAATCGAGTACATGTGTCGTGCGAGGAGATAGAATCAAAGCTATGACATCCTGGGCTGAGATGTATAATTCCTGGCGCCTTTCCGGAGGTATCCATAGCAGGAGGCGCGCTGGGCGACCCGAGGAATCATCTATAATCCACCCATCTCCTGCCAGATGTAGAGTCCGAAACTGCGGGTAGATTGGAGAGACGCAGCGAGGCAAGTTACGCGGACGATCTGTCATAGGATATGACATCTCTAGACCGATGTTAGACACTAGCCCATCCGTGTTTAATGTCCAGACATGATAATCGCCGTAGCCATTCTTACTCAGCAAGCTCAAACGGCCATCCGACGAGACATGTACAGACTTGAAATGGCGAGGATAGCCTCTCGAAGGAGCGCACAAGAGATGTGCCTTACTTGTCTCCAAATCCCAAATGTGCACTGACTCGTAGTTGTGAGATATGACCACAACCTGGCGTGTATCCGGTGAGAAAGCCAGCAGTTGAGCACAGTAGGCAGATCGGCTTGTGTTCAAAGGCAGCTGTGGCTTAGGTAGATCTGAAGGGCAGATATAATGGTCAGAGCCCTCCGGTGGACCCATCCGATTCAACAATTCGGATGTCTGACAATCCCATACACACATAGTGCCGTTCTCCGCTCCAGAAATTATCCGTTTGCTATCAGGAGTGAAGCCCACGGATAGGATTGCATGAGCGCCGTGGCCTCTCATAGGCTCGCGAATAGACCCGCCTGTCTCTGTACTCCACAGAACCACGGTTCCGTCCCGAAAGCCGGAAAGCAGTCGACGGCCGTATAGCCCAAAAGAGACGCATGATACAGCAGACACGTGGTGCGTCATATCAGCGAGTCTCATCAACTCCGAGCCTGTGGTGGCATTGTGGAGGTATATTGTTCCAATATCGCACCCAGAGGCGATGTATTTTCTATCCGAAGAGAAAGCTAGCGAGATAATTGAACCTCTAATTCTCGGAGCTGGAAAGGGGTTACGAAGACTCTTGTATGCATTTCGGTCGCGTTCCCACATGTACAAGCAACCGCTGCTTGTACCATACACGAGCCGATTGCCGCAGGGCAAGAGGATGAGAGAAGTAGCGTAGAATGAATACACTTCGGTGAGCTGTCCAGTACGTTTAGCGGAAACAAGGTCCCAGAAACGGATACTTCCGTCTGAGCAATTCATGATAACCTCGTCGCCATACTGTGAGAATACAGAACACCTCGGAGTAATGTTAACCTCGCTAGGCAGGTGTGGCTTCCGCTTTGTTAATGTGGCGAGATTTCGAAAATGAGGCGAGCAAAAGCGGTGAACTGATGATGACTCGGGACACAATGCGAGAGCCGATAGATAGATATGAGGTGCACTCTGTGAGATAGGGACAATGAAGGTATGGATAAACGCCCTTGCATCTTTGACAAATTTGCGAAACCGCTGTGACACTGTTGGAGAAAGCTCCACGACCGAGAGTGCACCATCTGCCCTTTGTGAAAGCTCTCTTGCACTGAGTAGCTCCAACCAGAATAGAAAGGCCGGGCTTAGGAATAATTCTTCAATTTTGACCCAGATGGATCCGGTATCATCGTGGCAGGCAGAAGCATGATGTGACCAGTGAAGGCATGCGTAGCATAGGCCGTCGTCTTTGGTTGTTGTAAACTCTTGCCCGGTGTTGGGAAGGTGCGACGTGACCGCTCCCGACACGTTAAACATAAGCTTCTCGGACAGTATTTGGACGCATGCTTCACTGAGATGCATCTGCCCGTCGCGCACATACTGCTGCATAGATTGCGGTGTGCGGGTTGGCATCGTGAGAAAATCGCCGAAAGATGCATGGAAGGTTGACAAGTAGCCATGATCGTCCCGAGCAGGAACGTAGATCACAGCGTACAGTCCATCCAAGGATGCCTTCACAAGATGAATAGACATGCTCAGGAGACTGGCAAGCGCTACCACTGTCAATGGCTCACGAAGGAAAAGGATAACAGAGAGTATGCGCCGAGTCAAATCAATCTCGTCCTCATCAAACTCATTTGGGTCTGTTGCCTCCGAGAGAATCACGTTGTATATCTCGTCCAAAGGCCGAGTCAGAGCTTGGCCAGCGGTTGCAACGACCCCCTTAGTGATCTTAGCCAGACGTTCAATTGGGTTCCGGCGTACATATGTCATAGCAGTGAAGGCGTAGATAAACAGTCGTCCAGATAGACGAGTTAGCGTTCCAATGTCCGCCTCTGTTGGCCAATCGGGGAAAGATGGCGGTCGCATTGCACGAAGCCCATGAGTCAAATAAAGGCGTATATCCGCTTCGACTATGTCACGTTCAATGTCATGCAATCTCAATATCCTCCCTATGGCAGGATCGAGACGCTCGAGGTGTTTCCGGATATGAGGCTCCGGTCGTGATGTCAAAAAGAACTTCACAGGAAGGCATCGGACGACTTCAACGAGTTTCAGAAGTAGATCGCGAGTGATGTTCTCATCTGAGCACTCGTCAAGAGCGTCGATAACAAAGATCGGAAGGGAGTGTGTTGACGGCCTGATGTGAGCGAAGGGGTTGTGCAGCAAGCGCTGTATCTGTATGTCGAGGTTCCAGTGTTTAGAGAAAGGTTCCTTATCAAGCTCGGCTATGAGTTCTTGGCTGTAGTCTGAGTTAAGGAGAGCCAATGAGATGGATAACGTGGACAGGATGCGTGAGGCATCTCCCTCTTCCGCAGAGCGTCTGCGAGAACAGAAAAAACTGCCGCCGAGTAGACCATCCCGACGTAGATTATGGCAAAAAGAGCGCGCAATGGCAGACTTGCCGATCCCGGCCATTCCGTTGAGCCAATATATCTGCGGAGAGCTCTGGTCGCGGCTCCAAACACTTAGTTCATTCAAGATCTCGACACGAGTACCTTTCAAGCATCCGTTGGAGTTTTGGGCATTGATATCGGCGGCCTCGACCCGTTCGAGCTTCTCAAGGATATCTGGATCAGCAACAGTGAGTTCAGAGATCGTAAAGGTGCAAAGTGGCGTACTGGATGCGTCGACCTTCGTCCGACGTTGTTGCTAGCACACGTCAGCGGATGGTAGACCGAGTCGCAATCACAGACGAACCTCAGTGCGGGTGAAATGCAAAAGTTCTAATAATACGATAAGCTACGTCGGTTCAGGTGACTCAACGCAAGCCACAGCACACCTTTATACATCGTCGCTACCTCGACCGCCATCTGTGAGGCAACATCTTGCAGCTCCGACACTGCGGTCTGCGTGTACGCAGTCGAGACCTGTGTTTCTGCGGCTATGGCTCGCAACTCTAGGTTTGTGAGAACGCGTAAACGAGTCAGGGCGTCTCCCATCTGCTTGTCTTTGATTAGGGCTTGCTTGAATAAAGCTGTAAAATATCCGATCAATATAAGGCAAGCTCATGAGTACGATAAAGATGCGTACTGATTCGCGCGCGCCACGTAGCCTGCGAGAAAAGGGTCTTTGCTATCATAAAGACCTCAAGCAGGTGAGCGAGGATGGTGATGGCTATGGTCTTCGAGGAGGGACCAAGACCAGAAGGCATGGACAGACGGTCCGAAAGACTCTCAAGGAAGTAATTCAACTGTTCAAAAAGCCCAATGAGAATCGTGCAGCGCTCGCTGACCCCTTCTGTAGCCTGATTCATGTCTTTAGAAATCAAGTAATGTTTCCGGAAATCAACTGCCATGCCTGAAGGAGGAGACCAAATGCAACGAAAATTGCCTTCCCGCCTGGCACCGTGGGCTGGAGGTAGCATAAGTACGATACTGGCAGCCACAACGAATATCACGCACAAAGTGCGATGCGAACTCTGCGATCGCATCGGTCATGACCAGAAGCACTCGGATCGCTGGCTTAAAGTAGTTTTTCTTCATGTCCTTCCATTGCGGATCGTCGGCGTTGAAGTTCTTCATCTTCTGTACGGTCCCATCGAGCACCTTCAACACTTCGGCCTCATTGTTGCAATGTGACATCGCATCGAGTAGCGAATCCCACTGCGCCGCATCAACTGTGGTACTTTGCTGAAACTTGCGCAATGCTTCAGCCCAAAGAGTCGCGAATGTCTCTCCGGGCTTGGTGTGCGTGTGCGATCCAAGTACAGCTGGCGACGATGCTGTGGCGGTAGCCATTGTAGTAAGGAAACGGTCGAAGTCAGGGATGGTGAGGTGATGAGAGAAAGCTACGAGGGCAAAGGACGGGTGTATGTGGGGTCGGCTGTGCTTGAGGCGAGGACACCATGCGACGCTTTGCTTTGAGCAAATGGGTCACACGTTGGCTGCACAGCACGCCGAGTGCGGCTTTGAAAAGGTCAGTAGCGCTCGCTCAGCGAGTTTACTGCAACTGCTATTCGTCGCATTCGTGACAAAAAAGATGATAGTTGCGAAAATATGTAGCGATAATAAGCCTGACTGAGGAATGGGTAGTGGTGGTTGAACTTCAAACCAAAGCGTAGACGCGTTGACGCCGCGTGTGGCGCGTCTTCATCGTGGCACTCGGAAAATCCGAAACCAAACAAGAGCAACTCGATCTCGTTCGATCCTTTTGAGCTCGAACGTCCACCATCCCCCACCCATCCTCTACTCCTCCATACCAGACCATAATGTCGTCCCCGATCTTGTTCGCCATGGGCAACCCTCTGCTCGACATGCAGGTCACCGGCGGCGAAAAGTTGCTGGAGAAGTACGACCTCAAGGCGAACGATGCTATTCTTGCCGAGGACAAGCACAACCCGATGTACGCGCCACGTATACACGGTTGTGATTGTAGCTTACATTTAATAGCTACGATGAGGTCGTGAAAGACTACAAGGTCACCTACCTGGCTGGCGGAGCTGCCCAGAACGCCGCGCGCGGTGCAGCAGTACGTTTCGTTGTAAACAAAGTGCGCGCATCGTTGCTGACGATCTCGATCTGTTCAGTACGTCCTTCCGGAAGGATCGGTCGTGTACACTGGTTGCGTTGGCGACGATGAGCTCGCTGAGCAGCTCAAGTCCGCCAACAAGCGTGAGGGTCTCCAGGAGGCTTACCTCGTCAAGAAGGGCGAGAAGACTGGCGCTTGCGCCGTAGTCATTACCGGCCACAACCGGTACGCTCCACTACCAAGAGTTCGAAGCGTAATACTGACGTGTGTATAGCTCGCTCGTCACTACTCTGCGTGCAGCGGAGAAGTTTGAGAAATCGTGGTTGGACACGCCCGAGATCTCGAAGCTGATTGACGGCGCAAAGGCGTACTACGTCGAGGGCTTCTTCCTCACCCACGGAACCGAGAGCACCGTTGAGCTCGCACAAAAGGCCTCCACCGCCAGCAAGGTACATCCAAGTCCCGATCTACTCTTCGAACTCATTCTAATCTCCCTTGACACTACAGACCTTCATCTTGAACCTCTCCGCACCTTTCATCCCCCAATTCTTCAAGGTTCAACTCGAGAAGGTTCTCCCTTACACCGACATCATCATTTGCAACGAATCCGAAGCAGCAGCTTACGCCGGCGCCGTCGGTCTTCCCAACGTCGACGACATCCCTGCCATCGCCCGTGCACTGGCAACTTCGCCCAAGAGCAACCCTTCGCGGCCTCGTTTGGCTGTGATCACCCAGGGCCCTGACAGCACTATTGTTGTCTCGGGCGATGCGCCTGACGCACCGAAGGTGTTCCCGGTACATGCGCTCGGCGATGCTGATATCGTCGACACCAACGGTGCGGGCGACGCGTTCGCGGGTGGATTCGTCGGCGCGTTTGTGAGCGGCAAGAGCCTCGATGCATGCGTTGAGGCCGGGCACAAGATGGGTTCTATGTCGGTGCAGCTCGTCGGGCCGCAGTACAAGTGGCCGAAGGTCCAGGTCCTCTGAGTAGTATAACTTCGCATCTCGTTTGCTTTTGCTTTCGCGTTTCTTGTCGTCGAGTCGCTTTCAACAGCGTCGTGGAAGTCCATTCAACAGTGTACTCTTACATACCAACTTGTCATATGTAGCCCAATCAGCTCTCCCCAGCTCGTTTTCGATGACCCATGATCCCAGTGAAATTGCACAGGAAAGAATTATATATACCCAAAGGTATTACATGAAGATGAAGATGGAGCATTGAGGAGTCGAGTCCGATCGTGAAAGATACTGTGTGTCTAAGGAGTGTCCGATGTATTGATACAAGGTAGATAGATAGAAGGTCGTAAATCTCGCAGCAGCAACCGAGAATAAAATGTAAATATCATGAAGAGATGGCGTTCAGATGTTTACCTCCGCCTGTCTCTTCCTCCCCAACAACTCGCTCAACCTACTGGCCGCTGAATCCTCCCTCGGCCTCCCTCTACTATCCTCCCTGTCACTCGTAGGCGTAGCCGTCCTCCTCGTTCCGAGCACGAGCGAGAACCTCTTCCCCGTACCGGCGTTCGGCCCGCCCGCGTGTGCCGTCACAGCCGTAGTCTGCAGCGCTACAGCAGGTAAAGAGAACCGCTTGCGTCTTCGAGCTGTGTTCTCCCGCGGAGAGGGACCGGGCGGCTCGACGGTAGTTTCGAACTCGCTCTCCGTTTGACTCTCCATCAAGCTCGTCACGTCGACAACGCTAGGGCTCACAGGTGGCGGAGTATGGAAGTCCTCGAGGATCTGATGATACGATCTCGGCCTCAGCGACGACTTGAGTCGTACGACGCCATGTCCTTGACCCGGCTCTCGATCGGACGGGGCGTTGAGGGAGTAAGTCGAGTCGTTCATCGGGTCGGTATAAGCTGAAGGAGACGCGGAGAATGAAATCTCGGATGGACGCCGGGATGGGCTGTCGATCGCCATGAGCAATGAGGCGGGGCGCGCTGTAGCGTGTTGTGGCGCGTCTAGGAGACGCGGGAGTCGAGCGAGCGTCAGAGTCGGCGCTGCGGGACGTTCCTCATCGTCTTCATATTCGGGCTCACGCAGTAGCGGAAAGACGGTCTCGTAGCATTGATCGCATGCGCGGGCCGGTTTACTCGATTCTTTGCCCTTGCCGTTCACGTCCGCGATGAAGAACGTCTGATGAGAGGAAGAGTCAGTATATGACTCGACGGAGAAGTATCTCGAGGGAAATGCACGTACGCTTCCTGAACACCCCGAACATACGCACCGTCCACAAAGCCTGCAATGGTGCCTCCTCCGCCTCCAGCCAAACGGCTTCCCGCACCGCATACACGCCTCCGTTTTCGCATCCGGTATCCATACCGCAGGCACATAATGTTCAACCCTACCCCTCCTCTTTCCGTCCTCTTCACCAGGCGCATGCGGAAGCGCCTGCAACGTACGCCTTATATGCGCGTTCGAGGCCGAGGAGGTGAGTGTGGTGTTGGGATGTGTTGCACTTAGAGTTACGAATAATGAGGCTTTTGCGTTGCGGATCGCTGTTACCCATTCGTCGCGCGCGGTCAGGGTGTCGGCGTAGACGGCGAACGAGCCTTCCGGACTGAGAACCTCGAACCGGCAGTCGTCTTCGGGCTCTACGGAGGGCGGTACGACGACCTCAACGTCGACCAGATCCGCACTACCGCGGAACCACCACCTCTCCTCTCCAGCCCCGCTGCTCGCCTGCCGCGTTTTAGACTTCGGACTTGCCATCCTCGTCAATTCCGCCTCAGACCGACTCCTCGATCTCAACATGTTAGGCCTAGCACCCGGCTTTGCTTTTCCCACATTCCCTCCTCCACCTGCGCCTATCCAATCCCATCGTTCATTGTTCTCGGCGTTCTGATTATGCTCGCCTTCGAGCCATAGGAGCGTATCTGAGAACAGGAGGAATTCGCGGGCTCGGATGGGCATGCCGCGTTCGGATTGGCCGAGAGTGGATCGTTTGAGGAATGTGCGGCCCGGTGAGATTAGGGGGAAAGGGAGGTTGGGGGTGCTGCGTTGGAGGGCGAGAAGGGAGAGCGTTTGAGCGTGGGTGTGGAGGGAGGCGTTGAGTGAGGACGTGACTATAGATGTTAGTCAGTAAGAGCAGACAGAAAGGAGGAATATTAGGCTTACTCTTGGACACAAGCGTATGCGCCGCCGTCAGCGACGCACATTCCGGGTCGTCCGCATCCGTACAACCTATCAGGTCCTTCAGCAGAAGCAGGTACCTCGGACACCGCTGCACAATCGTCAACAGCCAATCCCGTAACTTCAACTTCCCACACGCAGGATCGGCCTCCTGCTTCGCCACAAACGCCGAAAAGGTAGCGTTGGTCGTGAGTAGCCTCATCAGGCTCGCCACAGATGTATGGAAGGAGGTGACGAAGGGCGTGTACAGAGACAGGTAAGGGAAGTGCGAGAGTAGGAGTGTTGACATTGGTGGAGGAGGATCTCGTGAGGCTGAGGTCGAGTTGAGGAAAGGTCGGAGGTGCTCAGTTAGGCTGGAGAAAAAGGCCCGGTGAAGGTTCCATATGTCGATGAAGTTGGAGAATACGGAGGTTAGATCCGAACGGTCGAGCAGAGGATGTGATGTCTCGAGCGAGGCGATTATCGGGGCCAGGAAGTACTGAAACAAAAAAGAGTAAGCGTCAGTACAAGTTCGGAAACGAGGATCGACGCGTCGAAGTCGAAATAGGGGCTTTAGATGTCCGGTGTAGGTTACCAGCCTGCCCGTCTCCCTGAACAGGCAAAGAAGCAGCTAAAGAGACATAGTTGGAAGGTATCTAGCAGATCAAGGTCGTCCGGCGTTGATCGGCCAAGTCTTCTGCCAACGCGACGGGAAAGAGCGAAGCCGAGTTTGGCTTCGCGCGCGGATCCGGTTTCCATCCAGGCGAAGAAGCCCGTACTCGTGTAGCAGGGAGGCGCAGACAGTGAAACGAGCAAAGATACTGAAGCAGATACGCCAGCACAACACGAAATAAACCCACCGAGTATATCAAGTCCAAGCCTTGAACATACGTCCGCTCCGTCTCGTAGAACTCCTCGATGACCTTCCTCCTCTTATCCTCCCTTTCCTCATTCACAGGCTTAAGCTCCGTCTTCCTGTACACCTTCTTCGGGTCCACCGATGTCGGTCTCGAACGCGTCCTGCGCGCCGGGCTCCGACTGGGAGACGGTGTTGCAGCAGGTACTAGACTCGGCGGGTCCTCGAGCAACGAGTCAAAAGAGGCGACGCTGGCGATCGATTGACGGTTCTGAATCTGTGGAGCAGTAGGGAGAGAGATGCGCCGGAATGGCTGATAGGGTGGACGGATGGGAGCCGAGCTCGGGGGAGTCGATGGCGAGCCGTCTTCCCCGCTCGGAAAGTGCACTCGGGACGAGCTCGGAGTCGCGGGCTGCGGTATCGCGACTATTTCGCCTATTTAGCGTTTACTTCTTGTTAGATAGTGCACGGATGCTTACCTGCGGCTGTCGACATGAGCTGTTGGAGGTCAGAAGCAAAGCACAGAAGGCGGACTGGGTGGCCGAAGTGGGTCAGGCCAGCCTATAAATCACACTCACGGTCAGAGTAGCGCTTCAGTCCGAGACCTCGCACTTTGTCCTCTCATCCATGACGTTCCTTCTGACCACCATCATCTCGGACCTGTGCCCACACCTTGCTTATACCATAGTCCATCTACAAATATACTCGCATTGATCGCGCTTGTGGTTATACATACTGCAGCTCATTATCTAAGCAGCCTCGGCGGTCGTAGCAGTGCTTCTTTTGGACAGACTTTTACCTTCGCTGAACGCCGCTTTGATGCGTGATGTATGATGCGTCAGGCCCGTCTGCGCCCTGCGCGCCGTGATCAATACCTGTGTAAGATGTACAGTATAGCCCGGATACTCATCATACCCTGGTCGGTGTACAGAGGCGCCGCTTCAAGCGCCCGGTCCGCGTCTTCTCCGTGTGGTCACCGGGTGCAAACACTTCGAGCTACAGCGCCTCAAACCACGAGCTGTCATCTCGCCACATGCATCGAACTGAGCATCATCTCGTCGTGGTTCTGAAGGGGTGGGGCTGCTGTACCCTTCTCAGTTCAAGGACTCGCGCTCACCTTTGACTTGACTGTCCATCGAATCGGTTGCATCAACTCAGATGCATCTCCGCGACCGGTGGCGGAGCTGTATCGACTTAAGTTCAAGATGCCTCTTGAATTTATCCGCCTCATAAACATTCGAAACCCTTCGAAACCCTGACTTCAAAGTACGCAAACACATGTACCAACACGGTCAGCTGAGGTGTGCGCGAGTTCGCGTACCACGCGCAACCTCTTCCCATGCCCACTACAGTCGCTATGATGTACGGTGACTTCCCAGCAAGGATCTTCTCTCCAGACTTGTCCTATAGCTAGCTTCCTTGGCATCACCTCTGCTAACCTTAGAGTGGGCTGGCACTAGATATAAAAAGGGCCTTAGCATGCAGTATTGAAAGGCTGGCGGCGACATTTTCAAGGCCACCCGGTCCGAGTTATCATGCGGTTCACGTCTTCTCTGCTCTCTTCTCTCGCTCTCGCTGCTTGCGCGGTTGGAGTGCCCGTTACTACCCCGAGCCCGGAAGAGAGTATCGGGGGCATAGCGATCGGAGAGATATTGAATCTGCTTGGGGTAGGCCTCGTCACGAACATCACGACGTTCATCACGGTACGCAGGCTCTCAAACATGGACAGACCCAAGGCCTGATAGTGCGGCCCATAGCTCGATACGCTCGTCGACAACCTGGTTTCGTATGTTTTTCTCTGTGCTATTTTCGACCAAAGCTAACCTGTGATCCTATAGCGTCAACTTCACAGTCAAGAACCCGCTTCCCTTTGAGCTCACACTTGACTCGATCAGCACCGACGCCGGAATAAACGGCACCGTCTACGCATCCTTTTCTCATGACTTCCCATCCTCCAACAAACTCGTCGTCCCCCCACTCGGCACCTCCGCGTCTGGAATCGTCACCAACGTCACGCTCGTGCAGGGCGCCATCGCCAGTCTCGATATCATACCGCTTGGGTATCTTGATATCATAAAGGCGGATGCAGACCTGAGGCTGCTAACTATTGATGGGGTGCTCGGCGTGCCGCTGGAGGTGGACGGGTTGAAGCAGAGCAATGTACTAGCGACGCGAGTCCTCTCCTCTTATGACACTCGATGCAAGCTGAAGGCTTTCAACAGATATGCGGTCGACCTCTCGGGGTGAAAAGTCGGAGGGATCGCACAAATTTCATTGCCATTGGGTTTCAAAGCGATATCGAGAGCAAATGGGCATGTTTACTAGTCACAGCCGATAGCAAAGAGACAGCAAGAAGTCGGAAGCGCGTACAAACAACATATGAAGGAAAGCATCATCGATGACCGTAACCTGAATATCCGCCCGAGTAGCCGCCGGAGTAGTGGCCGCCTTGATGCGGATACCGTCCTCTATCATCACGGGAATCGTATGAGCGGTAAGAAGAGCCGGAGCTGGAGCCTGAGTAGCCGCCTATGCGATCTTGTAAAGACCTGGAGTTAGAGCCGCCACGAGGTGCCGATGCACCAACATTGGACGGGTAAGAGTTATAACGAGCTTGAGGTGTATCGTTGCGCAGGTGTTGACGAGAAGCGATCAACTGCGCGATACGTGCGCGGTAATCCAGCAACTGGAAGTCTGTTAGTAGGTGTACGAAGATACAGACAGAGAGACTCGCCTCTTGGGATACACCCAACACCTTCTTTAGCACACTTCCCGACAAAACACCAGCATCAATAGCCGTCTGCACAGCAACCAAGCCCTCCTGCAAAGTTTGTCTAGTCTCCGCGAACAGCTCGCGGACCTGTTTCATCCTGCTCGCCGCGCGAGCAATGTCGACATCAGGATTGACCATGCATTCGATGACAAGGGCGTCAGAGTGTTGACGCGGTGGATGGAAGGTCTTAGACTCTTTGAGTAGGACCGCGCTTTCGCGCACAGAGATGTATGAGGTCTCGTAAGGGAAGTCGGTAGCGTAGTATTGCAGGAATTGGAGCAGCAGTGTGCCAAGAGAGTGATTGGCGCTTGGGTCGTCGATAGAAGCGTGCGGAAGCTCATACGGATTTACCTGAATAGTAATCAGCATATGCACAACCGAGCGGTATTGTGTATGCATACCTGAAGAAAATTGATAACCATGCTAATAGTCGCATAACTGCTCAGCCCAGACGAAGCCGCAGATCCAAGTTTATGCAAGCCAAGCAAACCTTTTAGAACCATGACCAGCGGGCGTAACGCCGGCATACGAACGGCGTAATCATTGATGAGCGCGACGGCGTCAACTCCGTCCAGGCTGTTGATGGATATGTCGGCTTTGTATGGGCAATGTGTAGGCCCTTCGATGTTCATGACCAGGTGTCTAGCGCGTGTGACGACGAAGGCTTGTGCGGCGATGCCGTCGCGCGTGAGGGCGCTTCGGAGCTGGAAAAGCTTGCTTTTGTTGCCTTGTTCATCATCTGCACTGCCTGACTGAAGCACCATATCTATATCCCTGATGCTGATCATCAGTAAGTCAAGCAACAAATATGGAGGTACGAGACGCACCCATTCGGCAGGGATAACCCAGTCGCAGAACTCCCGTATGTGTAGACCCGAGCATCTCGAAGTCTACCTTTGATTGTAGCAGTAAGCCTATGCGTAACATGCTCGCGCAAAGTACGCTCTGCGGCAGTGGGAGCCATATAAGCCTGATATGCCGCTATCTCCTCGTGTAACATGCTAAATTATATCAGCTTGAATCAACCTTGAACCAGACGAATAAACACACCGTTCAGAACTCGTTCTCGACGAAGAAGGTATGCAATCAAGCCAAGGAGCGTGAAGCTCATTCAGTCTGATAGGTTCTGGAGGCGGCTTGGGTTTGCGTTGTCGTTTGTCGAGTCTGCCATGTTCGGGTCGTGGTGGTTGTGCAGGTTTGGAAGGAAGAGGATGAGACGCGTCGGCGGGGCGAGGAGTAGAATGAACATCAGCCTCAGAGTCTTCGCGTATAACTATGGGAGCAGATGCTGTTCCGGTGCTGTTCGAAGCCATTCGAGACTCGTGGTGGTCGAACGCTGAAGAGGAAGTCAGGCGGCGCCACACCAAATGACAGCGCGGGAACGGGGTTCGGACCGGTTGAAGCGGCGTTGTGAGCGCGAATTGCTCTTGACGTCCTTCCACCACGACCGCATGCAGGACTGGTGCGTGTGTACCGGTCTTGTGCGCTTCGTGATCCTGACTTTGACGAACAGTTCGTGTTTGTGGATGTGAACCTTTGAGATGGTATCTGCTCCGCTCCATCTGTTTGAACGCTACGTGTACGCCTTCTTTGCTATGATTCTTCGTAGCTTACAACGTGCTATCGAATTGTACGGTCTGTTTGTTTCGAACTACTTGCCGCACCACCACTTGATCATGTGGGTCATTTGCTATCGATTAGCAAGCTCCGTCCAGGTGTCTTCTGTGCTTCGCGTTGTTCGCTATGGGAAATGACATCCGAATACGCCGCATTTGCATGGTCTGAAGTCGTTATCTACGATGGCGCACACGACAGTGCTCACACCAAGGCTTGCACAACGTGGGCGATCAGGAAGCCACAGCTCTTTTCGGAGTTGGCATCTGGATAGCTTTTGTAAGCATACACAATTTCCTATACCATCGCGATGGGATAGAGCGGCCGAAGATGACCTCTTCGTGAACGTACCGGCACAGAGTACCAGGTGGACGTCCTTCTTCGCGTCATTCCCAACTTCTCATGCTTCCCGAACTGAGTGCACCCGCGTTTCCGACGGCGTGTGTGTACAGTAACAGCCACATCGCTTCACAGGGCGCGCAACATCACGAAGTGTTCGCGAACAACATTCAAGCTCGCTATCGTGCAGGTATAAAAGTATGGCCGATATCTCTCTGACAAAGCCGGTGTCTTCTCCCTAGGCTCCTCCTCCTCCTCCTTGGCCACTCGTTCTTGGCTCTGTGGTCGCTATCATGTTCAACTTCCAGAAGCTCCTCAAGGTCGTCCTCGTTGCGGTTGCCTGCTCTTCGGCATCGCTTGCTGCCCCTTGGCCTACGGACGCAAAACATGAGACGCACCGTGTTCATCTTGTCGGCCGTGGCGACGCTGCCCTCCAACTGGAGACCTTCGCTCCTGCGTCGACCTTCGAGGTATGCTCACCGCTGGCCAATGTCTTGTCATCGCAATATTGAGCTACTATTCACAGACGTTCGGCACTGACGGTCTTGACCACGCTCTGGCCAAGCGCGACAACTTCGACCTCGAGAGTGCGGCGAAGGCCTTTGTATCTTCGAAGCTCGATGTCAGCGAAGACGATGTTCAATTCAACAGCGGCTTCTCTGGCGACGTCAGCCAGCACGCGTTCATCAAGCAGCAGGCGGTGCGCATCACCATATACCAGCATTGGACTAGTAGACTCACATGCTCTCCTATCCACCCTATAGAATGGCATTCCCTTCGCCAACGCGGTCGCCAATGTGGCGTTCAACAAGGACGGCAAGGTTGCTTCTTTCGGTTCTTCATTCGTTGACACCTGTATGTCCATGTTGGTCCGCGCTGATGGCATCTGTGCTGACGCCTTTCATTCAGCTGCTGTTGCTTCTTCAACGCCTTCCGTCTCGGTAGAAGATGCCATCAAGACCGCAGAGACTGCTCTCGGCGCATCCGTTACCGACCACCCGGCTACGCTCGAGTACCTCGCGCTCGCGGACGGCTCGGCTGCCCTCACGCACGTCGTCCAGGTCCGGGACGAGGCGAAGGGTATCTGGGTTGAGGCCTTTGTTGACGCGCACACCAACCAGCTCATCTCGATCGTGAACTTCGTCACCAAGCTCACCGTACGTGGATACTCATCATCTTGCTCGCAATCATCACTCACTGTGTATCTAGTACCGCGTGCTCCCCATCCAGGATGAGATCCTCACTCAGGGTTTCCAGAACGTGGTGAACCCTGAGAGCACTGTTGCCTCTCCGCTCGGCTGGGTCACCACTACCACCACTTCGTTCGTCTAAGTCTTACTTTCCCGCTGAATATGGATCTGATTTCCTGCAGGGGTAACAACGCTGTCGCTTTCAAGGGCAGCCAGACTACCGGTGTCGCCACGGAATCTTCGACCGGCTCCTTCATCTTCACTCAGAACCCGTCGCAGGCGCCGACCGTCACTGCAAACATCAACGCGGCCATCGTCAACGCCTTCTACGTCGTGAACAGCATTCACGACATCTCTTACATCTACGGTTTCACTGAGGCGGCATTCAACTTCGAGAGCAATAACCAGGGCAAGGGCGGGAAAGGCAACGATCCCGTCACGATCAGCGTTCAGGATCCCGCCGGCACCGACAACGCCGACTTCAGCACGCCCGCAGACGGCACGAGCGGGCACATGCGCATGTTCCTCTGGGACATTACCAACGTATGTGGCGCACTACAATCACAGGTTTCTATTGATGCTTACTCGACGTCCAGCCCGAACGCGATGGCGCGCTTGAGAACGACATCGTCTCGCACGAGAATACACACGGCATCACGAACCGCATGACCGGCGGTGGCACCGGTCGCTGCCTGCAGACGAC